>JADRCD010234092.1:3273-31821 GCA_019843815.1 Montemys delectorum
ACATAGGTATGTATGTATATATATGTATATATTCATATACAATTTGTGTGTACATATGTATGTATGTATGTATGTATGATATATACATTCTCAAAGAGCTTATTATTCTAAACTTATAAAGTGGCAGCTCTTTCTCTCTTATTTTCGGGAGAATGTTTCTCTCCATGACCTCTAGTAGACCCACTCTCAGATATACCAAGATCCAAGCTTATTTCTCCTTCATGTGTTTAGACACTTACTTGTGCTCTTGTTTTTATCTTTTTTTTATAATCTTTCTTTGTTATTCTCTTCATTAAATTACTTTGTCTAAAAATGATGAGGAATCTGTCATATATATATATGTATACATATACATATATATACATATAAATATATATATATAATGTAGCATCCATGTGTGTGTGTAGATATACAATTATAGCCTGCTCCATCCTTCTAATATTATGTGTATATATAATCTCAGGGCTGACCAATTGGTTTTGGATAATTAATTGGGATACTCTTTTCTGGAGAAGAATATTTCTCCTACTTCCAGCATAGTTCTTGTCCATGTAGCATATTCCATTGGTGTTCTCCTTGTTCAGGTGTTTCTGAAGGCATCTATGTTATTAAAGTTTAATAGAAGTAGCTTCATTAACTTTTCTAGCACATACAATCTTAAAATAGATGCCCTGATCCATTGGCTAATACAATCTTCCCATCCCCTCTTCCATAATGTTTCCTGAGCCCGAGGAGCAGGAATTATGTTGTAAATGTATGAATTGTGACTAATCACCGCATGATTACTTGTTTCTCTGTATTTTGATCAGTTGTAGTCTTCCTTAATCATTTTCAGTCATTGCAAATAAAATTTCTTCAATGATAGGTGACAAATATATACGCAGAAAACAGAAATTCTTGGAAAGGAGAAGGGAGGACTAGAAACTGCTTTATGGTTTGTTTTGTAACGTATATTTTACTTCATTTGTTAATTTTTAATTACACAGTATTTTTATTTTAAAGGAAAGAGATAATAAGAAAAGCAGACATGTAATTCTTGGAAAGATTGAAAAAGATGGTGTTGGAGAGACACAGACCAACATGGAGACACATGTTGGCAAAAGACCAGTCACTCCAGAGCAAGTACTAGTCACTTGAGTCCCTTATATATTAGCCCTTTTTCTGATGTAGGGTTGGTGAAAATCTTTTCCCATTGTGTAGGCTACTGTTTTATCCTACTGACAGTGTCCTTTGCCTTACAGAACCTTTTCAGTTTTATGAGGTCTGATTTATTAATTGTTGATCTTATTACCTGTGCTATTGGTGTTCTGTTCAGGAAGGTGTCTCCTATACCAATGTGTTCAAGATTATTTCCCATTTTCTCTTCTGTCAGGTTCAGTGCATCCGGTTACATGTTGAGGTCCTTGATCCATTTGGACTTGAGGTTTGTACATGGTGATAAATATAGATCTATTTACATTCTTCTACATGAAGACATCCAGTTTGTTGCTACATGCAGCACCATTTGTTGAAGATGTTTTCTTTTTCTCCACTGTACGGTTTTGGCTTCTTTGACAAAGATGAAGTGTCCATATGTGTGTGGGTTAATTTCTAGGTCTTTGATTCTATTTTGTGGGCAAATGAATGGAACTAAAAAATATCATCCTGAGTAAGATAACACAGACCCAAAAAGCTATGCATGATATACACTCACTGATAAATGTGGGACAATGGACCATGAGAGGAAATCTGGTAAGGGTGAGTTGGCTTGGAAGCCCCAGGAGCCAAAGAGATGGTAGGAGCTTCACCTGCTCCCAATACCAGGCCTCTGTCACATAGCCACAGGCCCCTACAGAGAGAATTGTAACCATCAGTCACCTAGAAGCAGCACCCCCAACCTCCTCCACATGTAGATGAGGTATCTCTAACATCTCAGACCAAGCTGAAAGGAAGCATATGCTGTCAGACCCCCAACCCTTCCCAAAATGTATATAAGATACTATTTAGAAGGAATAAATATGTGTGAGAATTACTGCATTGCCTGAGAGCATCTGTCATAAAAGAGTAACACTTCCTGGGAAGAGAGCACTCTCCTGAAGCTTTCATCACTCCGAAGTTCCCTACACCTCTGGCTCGGTTCTGTGCAGCTAACTCAGAACCACAGCAGCCTGAAGTAGCAGCACCAGAGCAGTGGGCAGGGGTTGCACTTCCTCCTTCCTTCTCCTACAGATAGTATCCAGTGCCCAGACTGGCAGATAAATAGGTATAAGCCAAAAAGTAAAGAATACCCAGGATTTAATCCACAGACCATAAGAATCATAACAAGCAGGAAGACTCAAGTGAGGATGCTTCAATCCCACTTAGAAGGGGGAACAAATTAATTGGAGAAGGCAGAGGGAGGAAGAGAACTCTCTCTGGAGTTCTCTGGGTCGAGAGGTGAGGGAGAGAGGAAAATGGTGGGAAGAACCGGGTATGGGGTGTGGGACAGGAGAGACGCCCAGAGGGCCAGGAGAATTAAGAGAAAGGTCCTAGAGACCTGAAATGTGAGATGCTCCTAAGACTCAATGGGAATGACCTTAGCTGAAATGCTCAACAGTGGGGAGATGGAACCTGAAGAGTCCACCTCCAGTAAATAGACATGGCCCCCAGTAGAGAGATGAAGTCACCAACTTACCTTCAAAATTTTTGACTCAAAATTGTTTCTGTCTAAAAGAAATACAGGAACAAAACTGAAGCAGAGATTGAAGCAAAGGCCATCCTGTGACCTTCCCAACTTGGGATCAATCCCATGGGTAGGCACCAAACACTAACACTACAACTGATGCTGTGTTTTGCTTGAACACAGGAACCTTACAATGGCTGTCCTCTGAGATGCTCTACCAGCAGCTGAGAGCCAACCATTGGACTGCAATCAGTGACCCCAATGGAAGAGTTAAGGGAAGGATTGAAGGGGCTGAAGGGGATAGCAACCCTATAGGAAGAATAACAGTATCAAATAATCCTGGAACCCTGGGAGCTCTCAGAGGTTAAGCTACCAAGAAAAGAGCATACATGGACTAGTCCATGTCCCCAGGCACATATATAGCACAGGACTGCTTTGTCTGACCTCAGTGGATGATGTGCCTGCCTAATCCTGTGGAGACTTGATGCTCCAGGGAAGGGAGATGTGGGGAGGAAGGTGAGGTGGGTGTGGGTGGGGGAGTGAAGGGTATGGGTGTGGGGGAGCACCCTCTCAGAGGCAAAGGGGAGGGAGAATGGGGTAACGAACTCTTGGAGGGGAGACTGGGAAGGGGGTCAACATTTGGAATGTAAATAAATAAAACAAAAAATAAATAAATAAAAATAAGAGTTACAGTCATTATTTATGTAGGGGGAGTACAAACTAAAAACAATTTAAATGTTAAAGCTTTGAATTTATGAGTGTATTGAGGAAAATATAGTGGTGAATAAAAGCCTTCATAACCAAAAAGGAATAACAAAATAAATATATTTTTAAAAAAAGAGTTAAAAGTATTGGAAAGATCAGGAATTCAAGGTGCATAACTAAATATAATAAAGGCAGTATATATCAAACCAATAGCCAATATCAAACTAAATGGGGAGAAACTCAAAGGACTAGATTAAAATCAGAAATTGGACAAGGCTGTCCATTTTCTCCCTACCTATTCAATATAGTACTCAAAGTCCTAGCCAGAGCAATTAGACAACAAAACAAAATTAGACATCAAAGGGATACAAATTGAGAAGGAGAAATTCAAGTTACCACTATTGGCAAATGATATGATAGTATACATAAGCAATCCCAAAAAATCTACAAGAGAGCTCCTACAGCTAATAAACGGCTTCAGCAAAGTGGCTGGATATAAAATTAACTCAAACAAATCAGTATCCTTCCTCTACTCAAAGGATAAAAGGAATGAGAAAAAATTAGGGGAACAACACTCTTCACAACAGTCACAAATAATATAAAAAAACCTTGGTGTGACTCTAACCAAACAAGTGAAAGGTCTGTATAAAAAGAATTTCAAGTCTCTGAAAAAAGAATTTGAAGATCTCAGAAGATGGAAAGATCTCCCATCCTCATGCATTGGCAGGATTAATACAGTAAAAATGGCCATCTTGCTGAAAGCAATCTACAGATTCAATGCAATCCCCATCAAAATTCCAACACAATTTTTCATAGACTTATAAGAAGCAATTCTCAAATTCATTTGAAATAAAAAAAAACCCTAGGATAGTGAAAACTAATCTCAACAATAAAAAATCTTCTGGGGGAAAATCAGCATCCCTGACCTCAAGTTATACTACAGAGCAATAGTGATTAAAAACTGCATGGTGTTGGCTCAGAAACAGGCAGGTAGATCAATGGAAGAGAACTGAAGGCCCAGAAATGAACCCACACACATATGGTCACTTGTTCTTTGATAAAAAAGCTAAAACCATCCAATGGGAAAAAAGACACCATTTTCAACAAGTGGTTCTGGTTCAACTGGCAGTCTGAATGTAGAAGAATGCAAATTGGTCCATATTTATCTCCTTGCACAAAGCTCAAGTCCAAGTGGACCAAGGACCTCTACATAAAACCAGATATAATGTATCAAGTAGAAGAGAAAGTGGAGAAAAGCCTAGAATTCTTGGGCACAAGGGAAAACTTCCTGAACAGAATGCCAATGGCTTGTGCTTTGAGAGCAACAATTGACAAATGGAACCTCATAAAATTGAAAAGCTTCTGTAAAGCAAGGGACACTATCAAAAGGACAAAACAGCAAATCTCAAATTGGGAAAAGATCTTTACCAACCCTACATCTAATAGAGGGCTAATGTCCAAAATATACAAAGAACTCAAGAAGGCAGACTCCAGAGAAACAAATAACCCTATTTAAAAATGGAGTACAGAGCTAAATAGAGAATTCTCAACTGAGGAATCTCAAGTGACTGAAAAACACTTAAAGAAATGTTCAACATCCTTAGTCATGAGGGAAATGCAAATTAAAACAACCCTGAGATTCCACCTCACACCAGTCAGAATGGCTAAGATGAAAACTACAGGTGACAGCAGATGCTGTCAAGGATGTGGAGAAAGAGGAATACTCTTCCATTGCTGGTGGGACTGCAAGCTGGTAAAATCACTTTGGAAATCAGTCTGGTGGTTCCTGAGAAAATTGGAAATAGTTCTACCTGCAGACTTAGCTATACCACTCCTGGACATATACCCAAAAGATGCTCCATCATATAACAAGGACACATGCTCCACTATGTTCATAGCAGCCGTATTTATAGTAGCCAGAAGCTGGAAACAACCTAGATGTCCCTCAACAGAGGAACTGATACAGAAAGTGTGGTACATTTACACATGGAGTACTGTGCAGCGATTAAAAACAATGACTTCATGAAATGGATGAAACTAGAAATTATCACCCTGAGATAACCCATACACATATGTACTCACTAATAAGTGGATACTAACCCAAAAGCTCACAATGCCTATGATACAACCTAGAGACTATATGGATCTTAGAAAGAAGGAAGACTGGGGGTAAATGCTTCAGTTCTGCACTGAGTGAGGAACAGGGTGATTGTGGGAGATGGAAAGAGAGGGGAGCAAGGGAGGGATAAAGGAGGAGGAAGAAATAAGAGTAGCAATATCAAAATCTGGAGGAAATGTGAAAAAAGGTACAGAGGTTCAGGAAATCGTGTAAGAAGAGGTAGCAGGGGGGATGAGGAACTGGGTATAGCTACTGGAGGGTCCCAGAACCAGAGAAACGTGAGGTTTCCAGGATCCAATGGGACTGGCTTTAGCCTTAATGCACAGAGAAAGGGGAGACAGAACCTGTGGAAACCACCTCCAGTAGATAGGCACGGTCTCTGGTCAAAGGATCGGGCCACCCACCCATCTCAAAGTTATTTTGATTCAGAAATGTTCCTGTCCAAAGGAAGAACAGGGACAAAAAATGGAACAGAGACTGAAGGAAGGGCCAACTGGGGAACTGCCCCATCTGGGGATCCATCATATCTGCAGACATCAAACCCAACACTGTTGCTGTGGTCATGAGGCACTTGCAGGCAGGAACCAAGTGTGGCAATTCCTGGGGAAGTCCAGCCAGCAGCTGACCAATGCAGAGGTGGATGCTTGGAGCCAAGCCTCAGGCTGAACTCAGGGAACCTGGGAGGAGCTGGCAGAAGGAATGGAGGAGAGGAGTATTGCAGCCCCCTCTTGGAAGAACAACATAGGCCGTCCTGACCATCCAGTTCTCCCAGAAACTAGACCGCCAACCAAGGAGTGTACCTAAAGGGATCTATGGCTCCAGATACATATGTAGCTGAGGATTGCCTTGCCTGACACTAATAGGAGGGGAGGACCTTGGTCCCTGGGAGGTTTGATATCCCAGAGTAGGGGAATGCTGGAGTGGTGGGTTGGGAGAGTGTGGGTGGGAGAGAGGAGGACTCTCATACAGGCAAAAGGGAGGGGGAAGGGCAGTGTGGGATGGGAAGTTCACCGAGGGGAAACCAGGAAGTAGTATATCATGGGATGGAGGGTTAGTGGAAGGGGTAACTGGGAAGTGAGAAACCATTTGAGATGTAAACGGATGGAATGATTAATAATAATAAAAGAAAAAAGAAAGTTCTAACATTGTTCTAGATTAAATTAGCCAGCATGAGTTTGTGGCAGATTTTAAATGTATGTTTAATATTCATGACTACCACAATCAAACTTGGTTATGAGTTATGACCTCTATCTTAGTTTCATTTTTATGGCTGTGAAGAGACACCATGACTAAAACAACTCGTAATGCCGAAATAATAATTAACTGAGAGATTATTTATTATGTCAGAGGATGATTCTACGACCACCCTGGTGGGAAGCATGGCAGCAGGCAGACAGGCTTGTGATTAAAGCAGTAGCTAAGAGCTTACATCCCGACTGACTCACAGGTTGGTGCCAGAAAGACTGGGAATGACAAGGCTTTTGAAACCTCAAAGCTAACCCTCAATAGTATACCTTCTGCAGCAAGGCCACATATCCTAGTCCTTCCCAAAATACTGCCACTAACTGGGGACCAAGAATCCAAATGTATGAGCCTATGGGAACCAGGCATACAGTCCTACCCAACCTCTGTGGCCGACTGTGCAAAGGACTAAGCAGTGGGAACACTGAAGTTTATGAAGAAGAAACAAAGGCAGGCCCATGAGCATGAAAGTAAAGGCGTTGAAAAGCAAGTCATAATGTGAGCTTGTAAAAATATCTGTGCTTCTAATACACCTCATGGGCAGATGGTTTAAAGGCAAGTAATAAAACATAATCATGTAAAGACACAAAAATTGTAACTTACAATACTGCTGTTTATAAAACAGTTATGGAATAGTTATTTAGACAATGCATAAAATTAGAAGTGACTCACCAAGTACAAAGTGTCCTCCGAAAAGAATGACGACATTTTGCTGGACAACTAGGGGACAGAATATATGGAAGTTTGACTAACAAAAGCCATTTTCTGGGATCAAAAGAGACAATAGATAAAAATAAGAATATTATTCAGTTTAAAATTTCCTTTCAAGTCAAAGCTCATTTGAAGGAGTATAAAATTGCCTTTAACAACTTCTTTCTGTACTCACACATTACCCGCTAGCTGTGAATCCCAGCTTAGATGTTGGTATATCAGACCATGGGGCTACTAGAAGGCATGGGCAAGAAAACTTTCCTGAAAATAAAAGAGAAAAATCTGCCATTTCATAAGTTTAGAGCAATAGACTTCTTGTGACTGTATAATATTGTATTATAGGGAAATATTTTCTTTCAGAATGTTTTGATTTCAATTATAAGAGAAAACAGTTGGTGTGCATATTGGAAAGTGTGTCAAAGCAACAAAAGCGTCTTAATAACAGGAATGGTCTCTCTGGAAATACTTGACAAAGTGAAACATTTCAGTGATGGCAACCTTCCTGAGACAGAATTCTATTGTTAAAATAGAGACAATTTGTCTTTTAATTCAGCAATAATTCCGGTCCATTTAAGCTGTATTCTCTATGGTCTTAACAATAAATGATAGTGTGGTGAATTAATACTACTTATAAAGAATATTTCTTAGCTTTTCATTGTATTTTTGAACAAGGAACATTTAGCATAGTTATCCTTGGTGAATTATACAAATTAGTATTTTTTCATTCCAGAATTCACACACATTTTGGTTTCCATTCAAGATACTTGAGAGCAGCATGAAATTAAATCCTTAGTAATGGAAGACTACTTCAAAATGGTGGGGAATCCAAAAAAAAAAAAAAAAAAAAAGATAGGCGTGAACAAATTGCATGAAATAACAACTTAGAACAAATTGGATAAAATAATTTTTTAAAACAATCGGCATGCTAGCTCAGTGATGTCATCTTTTAGAAAGGTAACTTTGGTAGGAAGAAAATGTACAAAATATATCATAGTTTTGATAAATTTTCTGAGGGCTATAATTCAAAATCCCACTTTAAAAATTTGAAATCTACCTCTAACTCTAAGCTAGTAAATGTGTAGATGTACAAATAGGAGAGTAGTCAGGGAAACAAATGTTATAAGAATATATTATAACCGTACAGTAAATCTATAAAGTAATCTTATATCCATAAAGTAAATATCTTTATTCACTTTTATATCAGTATTTTAAAACTGTGTTTTCTCCATTAGAAAACATGGTGATCTAGCCTACAGACATGTTAACCAATGAATTGTCCACAGC
This sequence comes from Montemys delectorum, assembly GCA_019843815.1. Lineage (NCBI taxonomy): Eukaryota > Metazoa > Chordata > Mammalia > Rodentia > Muridae > Montemys > Montemys delectorum. The sequence continues at coordinate 11,976 of JADRCD010234092.1, forward strand.
TTTGTAAAAGATGGTGACAAGGAGCAGTTAATTTATTCAAGGTCACTCAGTAGTAGCAAATCCTTGCCTTGTACCACAAAAGCCAACTAATCCCAGATGGTGAGTTCATGGACCTAAGAGGAGAATCTACCACTTCCACTTTCCTAAACCAGTGTAACTTCTAACTGAATCATACATACCCTTCTAACCACAGATGGATGCAGTTCTCAACCGTCATCAATGAAGCTCCTTTCTCAGCAGACCAACCAGTAAAGAGAGCAAAAACTAGTCAAGATGCAGAGAATAACTGACCATGAGGTGCCCATGATGTATTTACAACATAACTGTTACATCTAAGGCTAAAAAATCTTGTGGAAAAGGAGGGCAAAAGACTGTACAAGAGGTCTGCTGCAACATTATGTCTTCTGGCTATGACAGGGTAGTTACATCCATGAAATCTTAACAATAGGACTGCTTCAGCAAGACCTGAACGTTATCAACACCAGTTACCATGCTAATGTGTGTATATGTGTGTGTGTGTGGGGGGGAGCATCTCACAGGTTCACACCACTAGTTGAAGAGCTACACAAAATGAATAATAAGTCTTTCCAGGAATAGTGTTCTAAATAATTTTCCAATCCCAATTGATAAGCCCTAAACACATATACAAAACAAACAAGCAAAAATCACTAAATGCACCTTGAAATCTGCATTTGTATATTTACATGCACATATATGACCATTATTAAGGAAGAAAAGATCATAAATTTGAGAAGGTATGGAAAGAAACCTCAGAAATCGGCAGGGGTTGGGGGGAGTGGGAGAGTGGAAATGGTGTAAATATAGTACTCATGTGTGAAATTCTCCCAATGAAAATTAAAGTTAAAAAAAAGGGATACAGGACTCTATGAAGATGATAAGAACAAAGGAGTTGATAGTTAAAGGGGAAAACCCCAAATAAATATATAAAAGACACTAAATGGGCTAGTTTATGAGTTCTAGAATAAGCATCATGTTCTATGGCTTTTAACATTTATACCACTGGATCAGATATGCCTTGTAGGGGAAAAGATAATGATTTGCACTAAATATTAAGTTGAAAAGTATACAAAGAATAGTTGATTTGGCATATAAGGGAAACTCATGAATCCTAAAGAATGTTTTGCTAAATTAAGAAGTATATTTCTATTTCAGAAAGATAGAATTTCTCAAAGGACTTTTGTTCCCGAGATATTGTAAACCCTAACCTAAAATTAAGAAATGTAACTTGAAAAAAAAAAACAAGTATCTGTTTACAGTCTTCTGCCCTTTTACTTGTTACATTTATTCTTATTCATATATTTTAAAATAGCACATTTGAAAGAGAAGAAGATACATATGAAACAATGTTGTACAGAAATTGCACAGGCAGGCAGGCTCCACTGCCGACAGATAGACAGACTGGGTTCAGTTCTCAGCTCCTTAGGCAACCAGGTGTCAAGTTCATAAAGTCATGAGAATAGTATATTACTTGCTTCCTTGAGTGATAACATGGGGATTAAATAAGATAATGGATTTAATCACGTCTCAAAATGTACTTTGTATTTAATAACTGCTTTGTAAATGTTGATAAAATTATTATCATTTCATAGTAAAATTGATTCGTTATACATATACTTACACTAACTTGCTGACTGGCATCATGGAGAATTTTTTAATCTTGCTACAAAGTATAGGTAAAAGTTTGCCACACAAATAATAGAGCTATCTCTACAAGATGTATATGAAGGAAAACAGCACATTGATATGGTGGACTCATTGTCAGCTCTTTTCCTTTCATAAATGTTTGAAAGCAAGCTTGAGGTAAAAATCCCCAAGGGGCACCCTCTTCTTTCTCAATGATAATTCTGGGACCAGTAAATTCTCAATTCTTTTGTCATGAATGCTACCTAAATGTTAACTACTGTCAATATTTTTTTTTTTTTTTTTTTGTGAGTTTTTTTTTGTAAAACCAAATCCTAGTTTTACACTATCGAGTCAAATAGTCAAATAGTTAGTACTCACTTGATTAACTGGCATCAACATCTACCGGCTCAAGCCAGTCTTTTGGCAACCCTTACCTATTCTTTCCTCTACAAGCCAATTTGATGATTCCATCTTTGTTTAGAATCATATCTCTGATGCTGTCATCGTCTGTTCTGGTCTACACTGACCACTTATGTGTTTTCCTCTAATGTGTTCATTAAGAAGCCAATCTTTATCTTTTACCAATAAAGATTTTGTTTTGCCATATCCTTGCTGAAAATTCTCCTGGAGTCATATTATAGTTGCTTAAATTGCTAAAATAAAAGAAAAAGACTTTTCTTATATCCAATTTTTCAAATGTATTTCCCCCTTTTACAATGTTTATTGACTGTCATTGAGTGAAAACTTTTTCGTGCCAAAAAGCCTCAGTCTGAGATTCTTTGTACACGTTCTGAAAATGTGTATCTATTCTCATTTCACAAGTCTCTGCTTTAAATATATTCAATAAAACCCCAAATAAAATCCATGCTTTTGTGTAAATGAACCACATTTTCTGTATCCATTCATCTGTTGTGAGACATCTCGGTTGTTTCCAGCTCTGACTATCACAAGTAAGGCCAATATGAACATAGTGGAAGATGTGCCCCTGTGGCATCTTGGGCATCTTTTGGCTCAAGAGTAGTATAGCTGGGACTTCAGGTAGATTGATTTCCATCCTTCTGAGGGATCTCCAGATTGATTTTCAGAGTTGTACCAGCTTGCAATCCCACCAGCAATGGAAGAGTGTTCCTCTTTTTCCACATCCTCGCCAGCATGTACTGTTGCCTGAGGTTTTAAATGTTAACCATTCTGATTAGTGTAAGGTGAAATTTCAGGGTCATTTGATTTATATTTCCCTGATCACTAAGGACTTTGAACATTTCTTTAAGTGTTTTTCAGCCATTTGAAATTCCTCTCTTGAGAATTCTCTGTATAGTTCTACATCCCACTTTTTTATTTGGGATGTTTGGTTTCTTGATTATTAACTTCTTGAGTTCTTCATGTATTTTGGATATTAGTCCTGTATTGGATGGTGGGGTTAGTGAAGATTTTTCCCAATCTATAGGTTGCCAACAAAGGAATACTACTCAGCTATTAAGAATGAGGACATCATGAGTTTTGCAGACAAGTGGATAGAAGTAGAAATATCACTCTGAGTGAGGTAACTCAGACCCAAATGACATGCATGGTATGTACACACTAATACGTGGATATTAACCCAAAAGGTATGGGATACCCGGGATGCAATCCACAGAACTCAAAAAGGCTAACAAGCTGAAGAGCCCAAGTGAAGATGCCTCAATCCCACTTGGGAGGGAGAAGAAAGCAGTCACAGGAGGTGTAGGGGAAGGGAGGGATCTAGGTGGGAAAGGAAAAGATGGGAACATGATCAGGTATTGGGATGGAACAGGACTGAAGACCTATGGGCCAGCAGAATGAATGGAAACAGGCAACCTTGGACAGTAGGAGGTAGGAGGACCCTCTTGAATGTACCAGAGACCTGAGAGATGAGAGACTCTAAGACCTCAAAGGGAGGGACCTTAGATGAAATACCTTACAGTAGGCAGAGTCCACATCCAGTAGAAAGACAGGGCATCCAGTGGAGGGATGGTATTGTCACCCCACAGTTAAAAATTCTAATCCAGAATTGTCCCTTTCTGAAAGAATTTCAGGGACAAAAATGAAGAAGAACCTGAGTAAAAGGAGGTCCAGTGACAGGCCCAAATTGAGATCCAGCTCAGGGGGAGGCCCCAAGACCTGACACTATTACTGATGCTATGGTGCACTTACAAACAAGGGCCTGTCATGACTGCTCTTTGAAAGGCTCAACAAGCAGCTGAAAGAGTCAGATGCAGATATTTACACACAACCAATGGACAGAAGCTAGTGACCCTTGTGGTTGAATTAGGGAAAAGCTGGAAGAAGCTGAAGAGGAGGGTAGCCCTTAGAGGAAGACCAGCAATCTCAACTAAACTGGACCCCCGAGATCTCTCAGATACTGGACCACCAACCAGGCAGCATACACCAGCTGATAGGATGTCCCCAACACACATACAGCAGAGGACTGCCAGGCCTGCCTTAAGTCAGAGAAGATGCATCTAACCCTCAAGAGACTCGGAGCCCCAGGGAGTGGGGAGCTCTGGTGGAGTGGGAGTAGGAAGGCATCCTCTTGGATATGTGGGGAGAAGGTGTGGGATGTGGAACAACTGGAGGGTGGACCAGGAAGGGTATAAAATCTGTATTGTGGAAAAAATTAGAAATAAATTTTTAAAAAACCCGCAAATTAAAAAAGAAAAAAATCCCTGCTTTTGCAACAAAGTGAGTAACGTCATGTGTCAAGACATGCAATAGAAGAAAGGAGGCTTAAACTAAACAAGATTGAAAAAAAAACATAATATTTATAAACAGAAAACTGAAATTAGATCTTTATCTTTTACCACGTATAAAAATCATCACACTTTAGAGACCTAAGTACAGTGCCAGAAACTGTGAAATCAACACAGTAGAATATAGAGGCGAAAGCTTCATTCCATAGATTTCCACAGTGTTATCTGTTTATAGGAGCCCCAAACCACAAGCAACAAAAGCAGCAAATCCTACTTACGTCAAGACACTGCAGATGCCTTCAACAGGGGCTGGTCATTCAGAAAGCTTCAGATGGAGAGACGTGAGTCCATGTGCTGCAGTAAGCAGAGCTGGAGGCCTGTGCCGACCAAAGTTCACTGGATCCAAAAACAGTATCCAAAAACCTAGAGCCCCAGAAGCCAGGCACGAAAGAACAAAGTTTGCTGTGGGCCCTGCTGAGTGTCAGTCTTATTTTGGTCATCTTTCCACCCTCTTGCCCCATTCTTCTTCCTTGATGGTATGTTTATGCTGTCTACAACTTGCTTTGTTTGTTTGCTTGATTGGTTATTTTGTTTGTTTTGTGCTGTGTGTTACTTTGTAGGCCTCACGGTTAACTGATTTCCATAAGTCTCTAAAGACACTTTGAATAGAATTACAACTGAAAAACTATAAGGACTCTTTACAATATTATAAGGGAATATTTTACTCTTTAAGTTTTAAATCATTTTTAATTATTAATTTTAAATCAATAATTTTATTTTATTTTTAGCTTTTCATATACTATGCCTATGAGGGCTTTTAAGGTTGTACTGAGTGAGTTTAACACTATGATATGCTCTGGGACTAAGGACACTCTGGGTAACAACAAGACGTCTGAGACAAGTCTTGGTGATAATTCATTAAGTACAGAGCTTCCAAAACTAGAAATGTTGAATTAGACCAATGAACCATTGAAAGAAGTGTTTCCAGGTAAAGATTTTTGGTTAAAAAAAAAAAATGCCTTCAGGTGGCAGCCTGAATATACATTTAGTGGGACACACTGCAGTTCGCAATACCACTTCAAGGAACAAAGGTGTGATGGAGAGGTGGAAAAGAAGTCAGACAAGGCAGTATGTTCATGGTGGGGAGGGGTGGACCTAGGAGAGCAACAGCAGCGACATGGTTGAGTGGACTGGCTGGGGGATGCATGTCATAAATGAGTAGGGCTGTTAGAATGGCATGCAGTTGCCTGTAGGTCATCCAGGTTCTGCCTTGCTAAACCTGCTGCCCCAGCCTTATTGGACGTGTTGGCGTCTGTAGTCTATGCAGCCACCTGAGGCTGTATTGATGTCTATGGCTATGGTGATGGCTACAGTCTATAGTACCGATAGAGACTATATTGATATCCGTAGTCTGTGCTGCCAAGTGCAGCCATGTTGATGTTCGTGATTTGTTTTACCCCAGAGAACATACAGATGTCCACGACCTAGACCATGTCGATGTCTGTGGTCCACGCTGTCCTTGCCTGGGGTGGGGTGGGAGCATACTGAAGTCCATGCTCCTGCTGCTGCAACCAGGGGCCAGGCTGGTCTTCTGTAGTGTGTGCTGATGGAGGCAGTGTTGAGATCTGTGTTCCACGCTGCTGCCTGGGGTGATGTGGAGGTCTGCTGTTGGTGCTGCCACTTGAAGCCATAAAGATGGATGGCTGTGTGCAGAGCTGCTGTGAGTCTTGTTAATGTCTGCCCCAGAATCTGTACAGCCACTGGAGGCCGTGTTGAGGTCCATGGTCTCGGTTGTTGCCAGAAACCACAAGGAAGTCTGCGAGCAGTGCTACCGTTGACTGTCACCAGCAAGAAAGCTTCTTGTTCGATGCCCCAGTGTAGGGGAATGCCAGGAGCAGGAAGCAGGAGAGGGTGAGTTGGTGAACAGGGGGAGGGAGGAGGGAACAGGATTTTTTTTGTTTTGTTTTGTTTTTTTGTTTTCTTTTTTTTTTCCCCGCTGGGAAAGGCGATATCATATGACATGTAAATAAAGAAAATATCTAAAAAAATATTTAAAAAATGGAAAAAAAGAGAAAGCTTCTTGTGCAATAGTATGGATGGCTGCAGACTCACAGCTGAAACTGAGAGGCTTCTGTGACAATGCTCCGCCCCTGCCCCCCCCCCAAAAAAAGTCTAGACAGAAAACCATTGTGCTAGGGATGCTGAACTGTAACTTTTCACAGTTGATGACTTCAGGGGTAGGGGAGGGTACACTCGGTTTTCTTTGAGGAGCTGGCCATTCAAAGTTGAACCACGTTCCAATGAGTACATGGACGACATAAATTGAACTTGGTGTGTTTCTTTTCTTTTTTCTTTTTTTCTTCTTTTTTTGCAGGGAGTGGGGACAGAGCATGGCCCTGGGAGGATCGGGAAGGGAGTGTGATTGAGGTGCATTATTTGAAATTCTTAAATAATTAATAAAAATATTATGTTGGAAAAGGGAAAGAAAACAGTAGAGTGGTGGTCATCCATTCTAACCTGAAAGGGGTAAGAAATGTTGGTCAGTGGACACAAAATTTAATTCAAATGTCAAGAATCATTTGAATGAGGAGATATTCTTTTGAAAGAATATCTGAGATACTGTATTCTCACCATAAAAATGCTATAATATGAAATAGCACATTTATTTATTTATATTAGAATTTTTTGTATTCACACACTTCAAGACATCATCTATATAATAAACATAATGTTATCTGTTATTTTTTATAAAATAAAACATACTACTTTGTTGCAGATAGCTCTGGGGCTATTTGTAATTTGATGCTAATTCCCTTCTCCTATGAGGAGCTACAAACAAGGAATGAGTCAACACTCAGATGATTTCCAGTAAACCTTCTTCCTACATTAATTTGTAAAATAAAGGCTAGAGCCAGTGATTGGTCAGTGAAAGGGAAGGTGAAGCTGAAAGTTATTAAAAGTAGGGGGAGAAAAGGACGGGGTGGGGAGGGGGCAGGGGGGGGAGACAGAGGAGGAAGTGGCAGGAAAGCAGAGCAGAAGCACATGGCCTGGAGAAATTGCAAGTTATAAGGGGTCTCACACATGCAGAAGATGGTAGTGTAGTGGTAGATCTGCCCAATCTAGGCGCACAGCATGTATTCATATTAATTGAATTGTGTTTTCATTGTTGGGGTATATTTGGATTGGACATTTACCGCAACACTATTTTTTTTTTTTTAGTTTCCTTCTTTTTTTTATTAATCATTGCATTTATTTACATCTCAAATGATATCCCACTTCCGAGTTACCCCTTCACAAACCACCCATCCTACATCCACCCTCTTCTCCTCCCCTTTGCCTCTATAAGGGTGTTCCACTGCCCACCCACCCTCTCCTGCCCCACACTCTAGCATCCCCCTACACTGGGGCATCAAACCTCCACAGGACCAAGGGCCTCCCTTCCCATTGCTGTCACGTAAAGTAATCCTCTACTACTCTTAATAGCCTTTATAAGTTACCTTGTTTTATTAAGTATGTAGCACTTTCTACTAGTCTTCTAGTCTTGGAGATTGGAGAAATGTATGGTTTAATTCAATTGTAAGAGATCGAAAAATTAAGAACTTGTTGATGATATCTTTGTGGAACAAAAAGGAAAGAAAAAGAATTGAATCCAAAAACTTAAAAAAAAAAAAAAAAGCAATGGAATTACCTACAGTATCATACCAAGAAATAGATTTGAGGAGGCTTATCAAGATTTCTGTATGACACCTTAAAGTTGAATATGTGTATTAGACATATAAACATCAAATTGGTGGTTGAAAATATCCATTTGAATTAGTCGGGTACTATCAGAGCTTCTCAGGAGACAGCTATAGCAGGCTCCTGACAGCCAGCACTTGCTGGCATCCACTATAGTGTCTGGATTTGATGATTGAATATGGGAAGGATTCCCAGGTGGAACAGTCTCTGGATTGTTCCTCCTTCAGTCTCTGCTCCATAGTTAGTCTCTGCAGCTCCTTAAATGGGTATTTTGTTCCCCCTTTTAAGAAGGAATGAAGCATCCAGACTTTGATCTTCCTTCCTCTTGAGTTTCTTGTTGTTTATGGATCTTTGTGTATTCTGATCTTCTGGGCTAATATCCACTTATCAGAGAGTGCATACCATGTGTGTTCTTTTGTGATTGGGTTACCTCACTCAGGATGATATTCTCCAGATCCATCCATTTCCCTAAGAATTTCATAAATTCATTCTTTTTAATAGTTGAGTAGTACTCCATTGTGTAGATGTACCACAGTTTCTGTATCCATTCCTCTGTTGAAGGACATCTGGGTTGTTTTCAGCTTCTGGCTATTATAAGTAAGGCTGCTATGAACATAGTGGAGCATGTGTCCTTATTACATGTTGGAGCATCTTCTAGGTATATGCCTAGAAGTGGTATTGCTGGGTTCTCTGGTAGTAATATATCCAGTTTCTGGAGGAACCACCAAACTGATTTCCAGAGTGGTTGTACCAGCTTGCAATCCCACTAGCAATGGTAGAGCCTCACAGCCATCCATTGGACTGAGTACAGGATTCCCCAATGAAGGAGCTAGAGAAAGGACCCAAAGAGCTGAAGGGTTTGCAGCCCCTTAGCATGAACAACAATATAAACTAAATAGTACACTCAGAGCTCCCCCAGGGACGAAACCACCAACCAAAGAGTACACATGGTGGGACTAATGGCTCCAGCAGCATGGGTATAACAGAGGATGGTCTAGTCGGTCATCAATGGGAGGAGAGGCCCTTGGCCCTGTGAAGGTTCTAGGCCCCAGTGTAGAGGAATGCCAGGGCCAGGAAGCGGCAGAGCTTGGGTTAGTGAGCAGGGGGAGGAGGGAGGGAATAGGGTTTTTGTTTTTGTTTTATTTTATTTTATTTTTTTTTCCAGAGGGGAAACTGGGAAAGGAGATATCATATGACATGTAAATAAAGAAAATATCTAATAAGAAAACAAAAAGAAAAAGAAAAAAAAGAAAATATCCATTTGAAAATTATGTGCAACTTTAAGAGAAATGCAAATGTATTTGTTACCAGCATAGAAATAAGCATGAGAACTATAGACATATCACAGTATCATGGGAAGAAGCTGTGATGGTATACATAATAAGTACAAGGTTCCTTGAAATCAATTCTGATTGTATTTTCTTAATATAATAACTATAATATCTCCACTATTTTTATCCCCATTTTATGGATAATAAAGCTGACACATGAAAGAAATGAAACTAATTCAAAGTAATGCAGTCAGTGAGTTAGGTAAGGCAGGATTTTGAGCACAGGATGTTTTTCTACAATCACCCAAATTCTCAAGATGACAGTGTCTGACAGCTGGGAATTAGGACCCACCCAATGTTCATAAAGAAGTGGGAGCACTGCTAAAGCTAAAAGAGAAAAAGGAATAGACAGGGAAGAAAATCAGGGCACCACTGTGTCAAATAACGGAAAATTTGTGAAAGTTAAGGGTGGGAATCATTAACAATTAATCCTACTGAGACATAAAGTGACATACAGATGGAGACTGTTTCATGGATTGTGCGAGCTCAGCCTCAGTGGATATATCTGCAGCACAGATCTGGCATTTATGGCTCAGGAAACATCTTGGTAGAGGGGCCAAAAGACTGTAAAAGCCAGATTACCAAGAAGTATGCTGTGAAACCATCTCTCCTAGAAATGGCTTAGCAAATGAGACTTGAGAATAAAAATATCAATAAACATGTCACCTCAAAAGGGGGAGATAACTCAGAACTATACACAACTTTCCAAAGAGGGAAAATTAGCCTTTCCAGAGGCTAAGTCCCTTCCTCTAGTTATCCAATACAAAGTGGTCAGCCTTCAAACCATACACACACACACACACACACACACACACACACACACACACTCACACACACACAAACCATACTCAACAAGTTTTATTAATGTGCATGCACAAACACACACATACATATACACAGAAAATCACATACATACATTCACATAAATATGTGGCAATAATCATAGAGGGTATTAATTTGAGAATGAAGGGACATATGGGGGCCTTGAAAGAAGAGAATGTGGGAAGGAAAGGAAGGAGGAAAGAGAAGAAGGAAGGCAGTATGATTATACTGCAATTAAAATACATTATTTTAAAGAAGCCTCTGGTAAGTTAACCACACTCCAGTGGAAAGCCATACACTCAAGAATATATAAGCAATACAAGTTGAACTTAATAGGTTTAAAGCAAAAGCAAGTAAGTAAAGTCGAGAGTGCAGACTGGGGAGGAAGTGAGGGAGTGAGTGAATATGAACAAAAGGTATCAAATTCTCAAAGAATTAATAAAATGTCTCTAAAAGAAAGATATACAGACTAATTAGCATCCACATGGACTTGCTAAGAACAACAATAACAAAACAATGGGCTACTAATTTTTATGAAGAAGACAAAACGAAGTGTCTGCAAGGTGACTACATAAAGTCAATGCTACTAAGGTGTTACCTTATGATGTAAAGGCATGGAGACGCGCAGCAAGAATGAAAGGACAATGCCTTTGATCTCACCCCTTGAGACACAGAGGCAGGCAGATGGCTGTGATGTGGGGGCCAACCTGGTCTACATAACAGGTTCCAAGACATCTTGGGTTAGGAAAAAAAGAAAAAAGACCTGACTCAAAAACTAAAATGAAATAATAAAATAAATGATGACAATGTAGAGTTGGTCAAACAGACTGTTGTGGTTAAACCCAGTTGTCACAAAACAAAGCAAAAAAGACTCAACCATGAAACAGGAAGTTGAGAGTTTGGAATTGTAGTAGACAGGAATGAGAGCCAAATAGGAAAGGGCAGGGTGAGAGCAACCAGGCTTCAGTATATGCATGCATGAAAATTTTTAAAGAAAACATTTAATAAATATCAAAAAAGAAAAGAAAAGGAAGAAAAAGAGGGCTAAAGGGATGGCTCAGCGATTGAGACCACATACTTGCTTTGAAGAGGGCAAAGTTTAGTTCAGTTCCCTGCAACTGCTTTGAATGGCTCACAACCGCCTGTAGTGACAATTGTAAAGGATCTGACATCTTCTGGCCACTATGTCTATATTCACATACATGCCTACTTCTCCCACCACATACACAAACACAGAGACATACACACAATTGAAAATAAAATATAAAATAAATAAATAAACCTGAGAATATATTTTGATAACAGGGAAGCTAGAAGGAAGAAAGAACAAACAGGATTCAGGTATTAAGTGCTACATCACCAGGGGCTGTATATTCCTGGATCTCTCCATGAAATCCACAAAAATAATTGCAGTAATTGCTATTTTGTAAGTAAATGTCTCAACATATTATTTCAGAATTACATAAACTAATAGAGAATCAAATTATCTTTTGAAAGTATGTGATAAAGACAAGTAAAAAGTGGCATTTGTAAATTTTAATTTCACATTCTTGTATGCCAAATTTTCAGTAAAATAACAAACTGATAAACCTACAAGTGTTGATTTTTTAATTATGATTAGATTTTTCTACAATGAAATGCATAGATATTGGCAGTGACTCTTTTCATCTCCAGCTCATAGTTCACTTACACTGTTGTATCAGAGATGCTAAATAATACAGACTGTCTTATCTATAAATCTTATTCTCAGACACACATACACACACACACACACACACACACACACACACACACACACACACACCAAAACTGGAAAATATCCTGGCTACTAGTCTGAAATTCATAAGCTGTATACAAATGTGAAATACTAAAGTATATGAGACACATGTGCCTTAGTAACTCTTTTGGTAAGCTTTCCTCCTGGGGAATTATGTAATAAACAGGTTACATAAGTCAAATTTTATAAAAATACTTAAACCTAATAAATAAGTCAGTAGCACACATATCTAGATGATCTGAGGAAGAAAGACACATCCACTGACCCCAAGTTAACTGTCAGTGTTCTCCTATCATTAGGCTACTTTAGAACCTTATCAGATCATGACTTTGCTCTGAGTCTTCTCTTTGAACTTAAGTGGTGGACAATAGAGAATGGCATGCTTTCCATGACCTTGACACTGTCAGACAATGATTAATAGTCATGAATATAAGTTGAGATCCAGCCACAGGGACCTACCTTGTCTTCACCCACGTAATATGATTAATGGGTTGCATGGCTGAAGTGCACTTTGAAATGTAAATAAATGTACCAGAGTCAAAGTCAATTGTGGGAATAACTCAGATACATTTTAAGGAAATAGATAGAAACTTGATCATAAAATTTCTATAGTTACAAGGTAAAAAAAAATTCATTAATATGATGGAACTATATGAGATCACGAAAGAGTACAGCATCTATGACATTCTGAAATTAAAAAAAACCACTTCCATTATTTGTTTTCTATTTGATAGCTTCCAACATACAGTAATAAGCTTCACTCTTCTTTAAGCCAGACCCTTACAAATCAAATGGTGTCAATCATTCAGGAGTGATCAGGTCACTATTTAGTGAAGGAGCTGTGCACACAAATATGAGTACCATACATCTCATGTGTGGAATCTAAAGGGGTTTATCTCAAACAAGTTGAGATTGGAAAAGTAATTTCCAAAGTTAATGTGGCTAGCAATAAGAAACATCATACTTCATGGTGTTGGAAGAAAGAATTTGAATATTTTTACCCTAAAGAGATACCAAAGATTTGAAGAGATAGGTATTATTAAAATGACTTAAATATTATATAATGCATACATGTATTGAAACACTATATTGTACATACCGATTATGGACTGTCCATATTTTATATAAATTTAAATTATTATTATTTTTCTTTTTTATTAGATGTTTTCTTTATTTACAATATCTACTTTCCCAGGTTCCCCTCCAAAAAAATAAATTAAAATAAAACAAAATAAACCAAAAACTAAAACAAATCCCTGTTCCCTCCACCCTCCCCCTGCTCACCATCCCACCTCTTTCTGCTTCCTGGCCCTGGCATTCTGCTACACTGGGGCGCCGAACCTTCACAGGGCCAAGGGCCTCTCTTCCCATTGATGACCGACTTGGCCATCCTCCGCTATACATATGCTGCTGGAGCCATGAGTCCCACCATGTGTACTCTTTGGTTACTTTCAGAGATTTGTTTCTTTATTGTACATGTAAAAGTGTATGTCTGTGTGTATGCATGTGCATCTCATGAGGAACTAGCACCTAGGGGTCAGCAAAGGTATTGGATCCCCTCACAATAAAATTACAAATGCTTGTGAACCAAGCTCAGGTCTTCTGTGAAAGCAATGTGTCTTCTCCCGCCCCTATCTTCATTAATTATATTTTTATTGATTAAGTTATTTATTTACTTTACATCCTGATTGAAGCTTCCCCTCCCAGTCCCTCCCTCTCATGTCCTCTCCCTCATATCCATTCCTCATCTACTTCTCAGAGAAGGGAAAGCCTCTCGTGGATATCAACCAGCCTTGGCATACCAAGTTGCAGGAAGACTGGGGGCATCTTCTATTGTGACTAGACAAAGGAGCACAATTAAGGGAAAGGATCCAAAGGCAGGCAATGTATTCAGAGATAGACCCTGTTCTTGCTTTAGGAGTCCCACATAAAGACTTAGATACATAACTATTACATATGTACAGAGTGCCTAAGCCAATCTCATGCATACTGTCTGGTTAGCAGTTCAGTATCTATAAGCCTCTATGGGCCCAGGTTATTTGATTCTATGGTTTTCTTGTGGTGTCCTTGACTCCTCTGGCTCCTTCAATCCTTTCTCTTCCACAGAATTCCCCATTCACGGATTAATGCTTGGCTGTGGTTCTCTGCCTCTGTTTCCATTAGTTGCTAGGTAAAGTCTGTGTGATGGCAGTTATGTTAGGTTCCAATCTGCAAGAACAGCAAGATAACATTAATAGAGTCACAAGGGGGCTTCTTCCCATGTCATGGATTTAAAGTTGGGTCAGTCATTAGTTGGCCTTTTCCTCAAATTCTGCTGCATCTTTTATCCCTGCACATCTTGTAGGCAGGATAGATTGTGGGTGTAAATTTTTGAGACTGTGTTAATGTCCGAATCCCTCCAATGGAAGTCTTTCCTGATTATCTGAAATGGATGGTTAAAGCTTCATATCCCTCCACTGCTAGAAATCATAGCTAGGGTTACCCTCGCAGATTCCTGGGAGTTGCCACTGCCCTAGGTTTCTAGCTCATTCCTGAGATGCCCCCCATCCAGTTGTCTCTCCTAGTACTTTCTTCCTCTGTCCTCTCCCACCTCATCCTTCCTGTTCCCATCCACACTTTGTCCTGCACACAATTCCCTCCATCCCTTCACCCTTGTTGTCTATTCTATTCCTCCTTTTCAGTGAGGTTCAAGTGTCCCCCTCTTGGACCCTCCTTGTTACTTAGCTTCTTTGAGTCTGCGGTTTGTAGCACAGCTATACTGAACTATATAACTAATATCCACTTAAAAATGAGTACATACTGTGTTTATTCTTTCTGGGCCTGGGTTATATTACTAAGGATGATATTTTCTAGTTATCCTTTGTATATATTTGGTGGCCTCCTGATTATTGTTTTTATAGGATTCCTTATTGTACAAAAAAGTGGGATTGTACATCTATACTTGTTTATTGGCATTTTCTGGAGATCTTTTTCTCCTGTTTGTTTGTTTCATCTGGTTGTGATGTGTTAGTTTTTGTTTTATCTCATTATATATTTTTAATCATTATCCTTTAGAAGCCTATATGTTTTCTAATGAGAGACACAAAGAGATAGATCTGGATGGAAGGTGAAGTGAGGAGGAACTGGAGGAGTAGATGGAGAAGAAACCACAATCAGAATATGTTATCTGAGAAAAATCTATTTTTAGGACAAAATAAAGTGTGAATACACCATGTATAGATGATGAAAGGTGGCACCATGTTCCTGTTTTGTTTTGTTTTGTTTTGTTTTGTTTTGTTTTGTTTTGTTTGAGACAGGGTTTCTCTGTGTAGCCTTTGCTGTCCTGGAACTCACTCTGTAGACCAGGCTGGCCTTGAACTCAGAAATCTGCTTGCCTCTGCCTCCTGAGTACTGGGATTAAAGGCGTGTGCCACCACTGCCTGGCTACCATGTTTCTTATCCATTAGTTTTTCTCCAAGTTAGTACTGTGCATGATAAGTTTGTAAGTGATACACTCTATAATGCTGACTCAACTAAATTGCATGGACAACACAGAAAACAATTTTGGCTGTTGTTCCTGAAAGAGGGATTTACCTAACTTGTAGAGCAATGATATCAGACAGATGATTCAACTGATGACAAGGAATGATGGAACCCTAGAGTGAATTTTTCACCCAGGACAACTGCCATTACTGATATTACCAATGCTTACTCAACTGGGGCAAAGGTCTCATAAAAGCCCCAATAGTTCAATGTTTATACCAGGTTCCTATAGTTCATTCCACAAGGACTTCTTAGGTCTATATAGATGCAAAGGACAGGAAAGAGATGGGGGATAAATTTGAATTGTTTCAGTAATTTGCCTACAGTGATTAATAGAATGTGAAAAATATCAATATTAAAATAACCTACCTATGTCAACAGCTTACTTATGTCTATAGACAGCAATAGTGTAAAGAGACCTGACTGGGAGTAAATGGCAGGTTTTGAGCTAAAAGGTTCAAAAAGTTACTGTAAAAAAAAAATGCAATCTTTATTGGGTGAAGTTGCTCAAAAGTGAAGAAAATGGCCAGTGAAATATTTTCCAGAAAATCTGTGTCTGAGCTGCTTTCTAGGAATACCATTTCCCTTGGTTTTTCCTGAAGATTTTGGCCACATAGCAAAGTTCTAGTTAAAATTCTCAGCACAGATTTTTTCCACCTATATTTAAAGTCATAGCAAAATGATATGAGTAAATATAAGGCCAAGTTTGTTAGCATGAAATGATGCAACCATTTAATTAATCTCATTTTTCACAAAATAATGTTAGAATTATTTGTAACTTGATGAGATTTTATCAAAACAGAATCATTTCTTTCCTTGTTTCTCACAGGAATATTTCCATTAAGTCATGTCAGAAATCTGCTTCAATCAAAATAAATCATGAGCACACACCCTTTGGTATGTCCCTTTGTATTGTGGTGATATTATTCCACATTAGCAGATAAATGTAACATTTGAGAAGGTAAGGAAATTCATTAGTTGAAAAGTTAATTACTATATAAGACCGTCTGCTGAATTCTGCATCTAAGGATGGCCAAGTTTCATCTCTGAACAAATAGCCAGTTTCTGATACATCCCCAAATATAATCTGGAAATTTTGTCTTACTGTTTTTCAAAACGTGGGTTCATCTATGTAATAATTTGCTATGTGTAATAATTTCCTCCCTGGCTATACTCAGTTTTCTTCAGTAAGTAGACCTTATGTGATTCTCATAGAAACTTCTTTCCAAAGATCTGAGATTTCTCTATATTAGTAATCAAACACAATAATACCATGAATAATAATGGAAGTATCTATAATACTACATTAATATATTAATATTGGTAGCAAAGCTATGTGCACATATACAAGTGCTTTATATGATTTACTTTTCATAAAACCCTCAGAAGTAAATTCCATTTTGCTTATTCTCTTTAGTGGAAAACGGAAACTTAACCAAGCTAAAGGTCTTTCTTCAACTAAGGACTGTTAAAATCAGTAGTAGTGAAAATTAATTGGCCTGAAGCTAAAGCTGCTGTGAGTGGACAGGAGAGACACTAAGATGTTTAAATCAGGGTCCCTGGAAAACAATTTATCACTGACTTGGTTTTTCTCATAAGTCCTTCCAGAAATTCATAATAGACATACTTATTGGTCAATAATCCTTGGGCAGTCTTTATTACGTGAATGACAGAAACTTGAAAGATCAGTTCAGGTTACCCACAAAGCTTGTACTTTATAAATACTTCTCAAATAGCAAGAGATATTGCTGCCTTTTAAATAAGAGAACCAGCTTAAAAAGGACAGCTGTACTAAGACTTTGTAGCCTTAAATTGGTACTGTGGTTAATGCATTGTGCCTTGAAGCAAAGATGTCCACTTAAAAGGAGATTTGGAACATTGTAATCAAGTGGCAGAAATAAATTTAAAAACAGGAAAAAGAATAACTGTTGTCATCTCCTGAAGTTGAGTAGAACTTTCCCTTTTTTTCAGTTTCACTTTTTAATCCTGAGGCATTACTTCAGTGTGTATACATTTATGCTAATCATATACCACAGCCATGGGTTCTTCTATCAATATGAAATGTTTTGTACTTGCTGTTTTTGTGCATCTTGTATTGTTATGTGCAATATACAAAATAATGTGTCTAACTATGCCATTTATGCTTTTGAAAGAAAAAGCAAATTACTTACTGAAGAGAATGGCATTTGCATGCATGTGTGTCAGCTTTCAAGCCATTTCCTTCTACAAAATATTGCTTTCTACACTTAGAAAATGCATCCATCCATCAGTTACAAACCATTTCAAAGCACTTTATGAATCTACAGAGCAAAATGTACTTATCTTACATTGGCAGTGTCCCAGCTGTTACAAAATTGCTATTGTCCTAATACTTACAAGGCAATTTTAGCATCAGTTAATAATTTTACAGGATAGATAACTTCTAAAGCATTATAAAATGACAGACATTAAACAATAGCAACTTAGCATTTTTCGAAACAGTTCATGACAGCTTAAAAACTAAAGTGATTTTAATGTATAGTCTATGTAGTTTTAGTTTCTCATTGACAATTCCTTTAGAAGATAAAAGTGTGAAAATCCTTTTAAATAGTGGGTGAAAGAATAAAACAAATTTATCTTTAAAGATATTCAGTAAAAATCTCAATTAGGAATAATGTCTCAAATCTTCCTGTTCAGATAGTAGGTGACAAGAATTCGAATTTATTTAGGTAGAAAAAAAATGATGGTATCATTTAATGGTAGGGTACCACAAAATAAAAAGGCATATCTATTCATTAAAGCTAATACAAAAAAGAAAAATACAATGAACAGCATTTTATATAAATCAGTATGCATTATTTCTTCCTAAACACTGTTTTCTATCAATCTTAGTTTAAAAGCTTCAGTTAAAGGGGAAATCTGGGTAAATGTATCATGTGTGATCTCTCTTGCTCTCTTTGTTTAAGTTGGTGGGATAGTCATACTGCTCACTTTCAGCTGGATACATTACAACTCACCTTAGATAACTAATGTTTTGATAGCACACAAAGAAAAATAGCTGTAAACAAACTTTATTAATTGGGAATTTGATATATTCTTGTGTAATATCCTCAAAGACACCAAAATCTTTTGATAAAAACTATTGTATGTTAGAAATTTTTTCATAAATTGATTTGTTAAATAAAACAAATTCTTGCCAATATTCACTAAGGCCAATTGACCACACCAGATGTCCAACCCCCCTAGTATACAACTACCATCTTGTCTATCACTGAGTCACTGACATGGTGTAGGCTTATTGTATGCTGTGCTACTGCATAACAAACTATGCTCCTTCAGGAACAATTTTCCAAATTATGTAAGTCAAATTCACTCAATTAATTCTATCTGTCATATTTACTGCTGTTATTGTCTCAAACATGCACCACCTTTTGTGAGATTAGTACATAGTTTTTCACTTTCAACACTTTTAATGATACTAAAATAGTAAAGAAAATTATAACTCTAAAGGTCTTAAGTACTTTTACAGTATGCTATTATTTTACTAGTAATAGAACCTAGTACATGGACACACCCTGAATATATGTGGTAGAATACAACAAACATCCAGACATACTATAGCCTTCTCTCACATGAGTACAAGGAAACTGGTTTTGACCAGTCTCAATTTATTCAGCTCTAGGCAACACTCACAAAGTGTAGAAAGTACTGGATGAACAAAAAACATTTGTTGAGTGAATGTTGATTGAATCATGCTGATTCAATCTGAAATAATTAACTCTTCCCTAGATGTTGGATGTTTCAAAATCTTTTTCCACAATTTGTATGTAGAGTATTGCTCTCAAAAAGAGAAAAAAAACTCACATGAATCTCACTCAGAAAATCAAGCATATACTTCTTGCCAAAAATTTTTGAAAAGCATAAAACTTTTTATTAAAAACATTGACGTAGCTAAAATTTCAAAGTATCTTTACAGAATAATCTGTGTTAGTATAAAACTGACATATTTATAATGATAATGTAGAAAACTAAATTAATTTCAAGTAGTTCTTTCTTTGCTTTTATTCATTCTCAAATTTTTAAGATTAAAGTTATCAAAATATATCTAATAATATTAACAAAGATAATTATTGTTGATATGTATAAAGTATAGAAGGGTCTGGATTATACATCTACATTGTTTAGAAAAAATACTCTTGCCAAAAAGACAGTAGTGTTTTCCTTAAAGTTGTAATTTTAAAATGTCATTTGATTTGATAATTTCTTTTCCATTTATTCTTCTCTCAATCTCAATTTCAAAACTCATGGTAACCTTTAACAAAAAAAAA
>JADRCD010234093.1:10337-22841 GCA_019843815.1 Montemys delectorum
TCTCTCTCTCTCTCTCTCTCTCTCTCTCTCTCTCTCTCTCTCTCTCTTCTCTCTCTCTCTTATCTATTTCTTTATCATCTGTCTATCATCCATCTTTTTATTATCTATTTATTATATGTCTGTCCATCTATAATCTCTCATCTATTTATCATCTGTTTTATCTATTATCTGTCTATGTATCTATCTATCTACCATCTATCTACTATGTATTTATTATCTATTTATCATCTATCTATCAGCTATCTCTCTACTATCTATCTATCTATCTATCTATCTATCTATCTATCTATCTATCATTTATCTATTTACCATCTATTTGTCCATCCATCTCTTTCTATTTATTCTTTTACTTTGGCTTTCTCTATACTTAAAAAGCCCAACCAAAACTATGGCTACTATAAGATCATCTTTTTTGACTACACAAAACATAACAGTCACTTCTAAAGAAGAGAATCTGTGCATGAAGTAATCCTAGCTACAATCACCTCATACTCTACATAAGGTTGGAGATGTAGAAGGGTGACCTCATGTGGCTGTTTCCAGGTCACCTAAGGTTGAACAAGTACTGTAGAAAGAATGTCAGAGTTCTGTCCAACAGCAGCAGACAGAACAGTAAGCCACCTACTGTGGAAAGAGCCTTCTTCAGAGCTCCTTCACTCTGGGGGAGTAGTAAAAGGAGAAGGCACCAGAGAGAAGATGGCAGTCCATAGCCTCCACCAACCCATATGGATTCTGTCCTGCTAGAAGCAGTAACATGTGGCCTATGAGTCAGTTCTTATTAGGTTGGGAGCTATTTCACGTGAATATGTGTATTTTTATGTCCAGGTTACTTCTGCAGATACTCAAAACATCTTACTCTGACACTTGAGTAATGAAAACATGAAGGTTTTGATGTTTTGTTCTGTTCAGGGGTTGGCATAAAAGAGAAGTTGTACAAAATAGTGCTCGCGGAATGCAAACACAATGTTCTTTCCAAATCTACATTCTGTCAGAAAACTCCCCTAGGAACTGAGCAGCCACAACCTATCTTCAGGCAAGGAAGACTCAGATTCAGTGTTCTGGCTGAACCAGCCCTGTTGCCAAAGGGAAACTGTCGTTCAGCCTTTAGTCACAGGGTTTGCTCACCATTAAAATCCCCATATAGCCCTCATGGTGACAGAACTGTGAAAGCTGCAACAAGAGGACCTCACACTTTACACAGCTGTAATTTGATAACCAAAGTATAAGTAAGAAGAAAGAAAAGGAGACCTTTCTCCTGGAAATGAATAACACCAATTGTATGAAGAATAGGAGACTTAGGAATCAAAGGAGCTACATGAAGCTGAAGTCAATGAGACTTGGCTTGGAGTTAACAAAATGTACACATACTGAGATACAGATCTGTCCAGTGTGCGCTCATGCGCCATCCCCATTGTGCCTGCTGTTCTGGAGAGCAGGTGAGCTGAGCAACCCAGCAGCCCGTGAAGGGAGTGCTGAGAGCTCAGTGAACAGTCAGGAGCCCTGTGCTGAGGCACAGAGACACAGAGCATGTTGACAAAGTAGCTCACATGTGCAACAAAGGAGACAAATGTGCAACAGTTTTCTTACCTTGGAGTTTCTTATGTTTTATAGCAACCAACCCAAATAGACGTGGTCATCTTTTCTAAGTGGGACTGCCAATTCTCCAGAAGATCCAGTGAGCTCTCCAGGTCTAGCTACAGTGAACTATGAACTATTTCCTTGTACAAACACCAGAACACTGGCTATGACCCACAATAGGAGACGCTCATCCCACCTCCCCGGAATCTTTTGTTCTAAGTTAATAAAAAGGAACTATGCTTAGAAAATTAAGATTGAAGACAAGCAAACTAGAACAGCAAACCTTGGCAGGGTACTATAATTATTCACATGGATTGTCAGTTCAATTAGTTTTAAAAATGACTAAGACTTGGTGAAGCTCACTCTGAATATATTGGTGAGGGTATTTCCCGAGAGGGATAATTGAGGGGGATAACCCCCATGAATATAGGTTGTGCTATCTTATGACATGGGATCTCAGACCAAACACAAAAGAACAAAGAAGAAAGCCAGCAAGGCACACACATGTTGCTCTTCATCTTTATAATTGGATATATTGTGGGCAAGCCATGTTCACTCTACAGCTGACAACTCTTCCTGATGCAACAGCTCCCCATCAGGATTAACTGTATCTCTAACCTATGAGGGAGTGGCAGGCCCTCCCCCTCGAGTTGCCAGAAGGATGCCTTCTCTCCCCAGTTGCTTCTTGTCAGGCATGCGGTGGTTGGTAGCACACACTTTTTCCCTCCCTCCTCTCAGTGCACACACCCACCCTTCTCCACAATCAATTCTCAGTGACCAATCATCACTATTTTGCCTTAACCATTCATGCATTCAGGCAAAACAGTCCCGGGTCCGGGTTCTACTTTAATTCTTCATGCCTTCAAGGAAGCACAGTTCTGCTTTCAATTAATATCCTTTTTGAGAACACAGGTTTCCTCTAAATCAAACCTCAAGGACTTTGGGTCAGGATGAGACATCTGGTACCCACTTAGGAGTCAGCACAAAAGCACAATGTAAGGAGCCACCACTACAAAGAGGCTCAGACACAAGTTTGTATAAAGATGGGGACAGAATAAGTGATGGAGGTATGTCCTGCTTGTCTTTCTGTTGCTATGACTAACATCATGACTGAAAGGCAATTTAAGTGAGGAAAAGTTTGTTTTATTATCTTTCACTTGTGGGTCATAATCACCAGTTGAAGGAAGTCAGAATAGAAACTATGAAGGAACTATTTTCTGCTTCATTCTCTCACTTGCTCCACCTCTTGTTCTGCTAGTTTCCTTCTACAGCCTGGGGGCTTCTACCAAGGGAATGTTATCACCCATAGTGGACATCCTCCATCAATCAAGACAATTCCTCTCATACACCTACCACACCAATCTAATATGGACAGTTACTCTATTGGAACTCTTTTTCAGCTGATTCCAGACTGTGTCAAACTGACATACAAAACTAACCAAGACAATGAGAGAAACTGAAAATAAATTGGAATTCGATATTTGAGACGTAGGTATTGACTATGTGAACATGCTTGTAAATCAAGCTCCGCTTAGTAAGAAAAGTATACTAATAGCTATTATCTTTAAGAATTAGATGTTAAATGGTTTAATTAGAAAATTAAGTAAGTATTGATATAATTAATTTTACTTATTTAAGGCTAAAGGTGTTTGCACCACACTTGCTGGCAAGGAATTTAAATAGCTCCCAAATGTGTTAGAGAAGGTTGACTCTTATTGCCCTTAGGTTTGCTTCTATGCAAACAACCATTTTCCACAAATGATGCTACTTAAAATAAAATTATACATCAGTTTATTCCAACTCAATAATAATCATTTGTTGAGAATTTGAGTTTGACAAAAAATCTGTTTGAGCATTGGTACTGTGCTTCATTTAGTGAAGGAAATCCATAATTCTTTAGATAGTACAATGGTCATATAAGGAGAATTTAATCTGCTGTACTACACCCTGAAAGCTAGAAAGACTTCCCAGCACAACCATCCCAGCCAAGAATTGACACAACTGTCATCAGCTTGCTCTGCCTTGCCAGCTTCAGTTAGTCTGTCCTCTGGCCTTCCATGGCTAAACTCTATTTATATTTTAGTATCATGGAGAGAGACCAGTTTAACTCTCACCCTGGTAAAGGCTTCAGGCTAGCTGGTAATATTCTTTAGACCGTATAGACAACCAGCAAGCATGTTAGGGGAAGACAGATGGCACAAACTCTGTGTTGCTATGACACTGTTTAGCTCATTTTCAGAAAACAAAGTGGTGGGTGGCCGAGGCAATCCTTTGTCCAGGAAACCACTGGAGCCATAGACCTCACATGTTAGCCTTTAGAGACCAAGCCCAACCATGATGCATAGCTCACTTGTGGGAAGTGATGTGGTCTCATAGACCAGAAGCCACAACTAGCAAAATCCAAAGACACATTAACACACACACACACACACACACACACACACACACACACACACACCCCTACTATTTGATGAAGAAAGACATGCTATTAAGTAAGACATGCACATTAAGACAGAGCTGAAGATCTGCTGGGGCGGAGGAAGAGGAATCAGAATGCTTTGGCTGTGGTCCCTAGTTCCAGTTGAAATAATACAATCTCTTACTCTTTCTTCCTCTCTTCCTCTCTCTCTCTCTCTCTCTCTCTCTCTCTCTCTCTCTCTCTCCCTCCTCCCTCCTCCCTCCTCCTCCTCTTCTTCCTCCTCCTCCTCCTCCTCCTCCTCCTCCTCCTCCTCCTCCTCCTCCTCCTCCTCCTCTTCTTCCTTCTCTTACTTCCCTCTTTTAACAGTTTAAGAAGAATTGGGATTCATCCATGCTCGACATCTGGAAAAACACCCAGAGTTCTCCAGATGTGCATTGTTTTTGGCCACAAGGTGACGGTGCTTGCCTCAGAGACTATGAGCATTATTACTCTGTAGATGATCACACTATTTTTTTTTTAGAAGTCTATTGGTTCCTGCTGGACGGTCTCCTCTCCAGAGCTTGCCAAGCATTCTGTGCTCTCCCTAAGCTGGCTCTGTCTGTACTAGGCTATATATTGCTTTGGCAGAACATACTGAATTTTATCTCAGGACTTGGACAGCGAGCCTGGGTTTTTGCTCTGTATTGGACATATTGGTATAATTTATAGAACAAAGGCAAGATGAACTTAGAAAGGCCCTAAGATGTATAAATAAGGGAAACTAGAGGGACTAGAGGGACACACACACACACACACACACACACACACACACACACACACTGTAGTATATAAATAAAAAGAAATAGAGGTAACTATTGAAATGTTAGAGGCAATATGGAATGTCCTTTTCTTAAAACATGAAAAAGGTAACTTGTCAATCTGAAAACCATGTTCTCTGGTCTAGTAAATTTGCGTGTGTGTGTGTGTGTATGTGTGTGTGTGTGTGTGCATGTGTGTGTACATTTAATCTGCAGGCCTTTGCTATGTCTGTTTTATATAAATGAGCTTTCTGAAAGGGTTAAAAATCTATAATGAAGAATATGTTCATCATGGCCATTTTTACATTTTCTGTTACTTACAGTTTCTGCCCCTGACAAAGTACTCAAAAAGGAAGCCAGGGTAGCTGTCACAAAACACAACTCCCTGTCTAGGGGTTCTGACCTTGCTCTCATACTCTAGTGATGTGTAGTATTGTTGAAATATTCTCTCTCTTTCTGTCTGTCTCTGTCACATCTCTCTCTCTCTCTCTCTCTCTCTCTCTCTCTCTCTCTCTCTCTCTCTCTCTCTCTCTCTGTGTGTGTGTGTGTGTGTGTGTATGTGTGTGTGTGTATGATTCCCTCCCTCCCTCCTTTTCTCTCCTATGGAGCTATAAAACTGCACAATAAAAGAAAGATCAAAGGGACCCTTTGCTGCAGTCTAGGTCCTTCTGTAATATATCCCTCTTCTCAGTGCGGCCTGAGGAAAGGAACCACAACTGGGAAATCCAGAAACTAGAAAGTACTTGGGATATTTTGGAAGACTGTTTTTTTTCAGTAATGAATAGAATGGTAAATGGCCTTTAACATGGAATCTACCCATGCATCGTCTCTCCTCAGTAAGTTTTACAAACGCATTTCACTGAGAATGTACTTGGCCATGATGGTCCAAAATGTCTCCAGAGCCTATTGCACTGTATCAGTAGTAAGAAGAACATAGCAAAGAGAGTGGGGACCATAAAAGCTTTTTTTTCCTCATAAGTCAGGTTTAATTGTTAAGAGTTTTGAGTTTCTTTCTGAAGTAGAAGTCCTCTTGCCCGCAAATCCGTTTCTGCCTCTGTGTCCACTCCTATCTCTTACTGCCTGTGGCGTGTGCTTCTGTGCCTTTTCCAGTGGCCTCTCTGCTTCTGGAGGGAAGTGTCTGTCTGAAAGAGTTCTAGTCTATGAGGAAAGCTCCACCCCAGGGCCACTATGCATCCCAAAAGCTTGTACTTGGAGAATAGAAACATTGAGCCTCAGGTGACTGAGAACACTTACTGTTGGTTGCATAATGTATGGCAGGTGTGGCGTCCATGACGTGCTCTGGACCTACGCATCAAACAGCAGTCATTAGGACAAGGCAATCACACAGGGAACGCGGTGCTTGTGCTCAGTGGTGCTGCACTAGTGGAAGCAAGAACTCTCCGTGGCCCTGATTATTTAGCAATTCCCCATCTGGGTGACTGGCTGCAATACCCACGTAAGCCAGGCTGTGTGTGTGTGTGTGTGTGTGTGTGTGTGTGTGTGCGCATTTGTAAGAATGCATGCAAGTCAGCATCAGGTGTCATTCATAAGGTAAATTTTATCTTTTTTTCATTTTTTTCTTTTTCTCCTCCCCCCACCCCCGCCTTTTTTTTTTTTTTTCTTTTGAGACAGGGTCTCTCACTAGCTTGGAATGCACCAAGTACAAGTATGCTAAGCTGACTGGCCAGCGAGCCCCAAATCTGCTTGACTCCCCCTCCCTAGCTGGGATTACAAATCTGTACCACTGTGCCTGCTTGTCTGCGGGTTTGGGGGATTGCAAGCATTTTGCTGACTGAGCCACTTCCCTGGCGCGCATGGCTGAACCCCAAACCTTATTTTGAAGTCAGGGTTGAAGAGTAAAGTCTTAAAGAGCCCCCAGAGACGATTTGTAGGTCAGCTCCTA
Source organism: Montemys delectorum (assembly GCA_019843815.1). Lineage (NCBI taxonomy): Eukaryota > Metazoa > Chordata > Mammalia > Rodentia > Muridae > Montemys > Montemys delectorum. Next base: position 17,035 of record JADRCD010234093.1, read on the forward strand.
GGGACATCCAGGGAAACACTGAAAGAATCCGAGGTTGACTGCTAAGACTCCCCTCTTGTTCATGACCAATCGCAGCTTCATGTGCACAGGTAACCCCGTCTTAGAACTAGCCAAGCAGCAAAATTAGTGTCAGAAAGAAACAGAACAGAAAGTGTGGAGGAATGTTTTAGGTCGAGGCCAACTTAAACATGTTTGTGATATTATTCTCTCCCATGACAACTGGTACTGTGCATAAAAATGTGTAGGATAGTCACCTGTTCTTCTAAATTGTGTCATGTGTCAGCCATATGAGAAAATTTGTGTGAGTGGATTGTCACATAGAAAGCCAGTGAGATTTTATTTTATGATATATTATATTTTCACTCCAAAATTCACCATGACACTTCAGTTGCTTTGTTTTGTTTTGTTTTGTTTTGTTTTTAAGTGGTGCAAAGTAAGAATTAACAACATGGGAAATTGGCTGTAATCTTTGAAAGAAGGTAACCACTTTTCTGTAGTATTCGATGCTGTGGCTCAGTGGGTGGTCTTGGCTCCAGCAGGAGCCAAGATTAGAAAAAAGACAACACACGTGCGCGCGCACACACACACACACACACACACACACACACACACACACACACAACCCTGAAGGAAGAACGAAACTGAAACACACCTGCACCCAGCCTCGTGGGTCCCCAGAGAAGGCAATTAAGAAGTCAGCCACTCTGGAAACACCTCATGCAATTTAAACAAAACTCTACCCAGTTGGCATGGAGAGCTCGTTTCAAGAGTCTGAGTGTCATAAAGGAATGCGTGCTTCTGGGGGACTTGGTAGTTAAAGGAAAATGTGTATAAACTTCAACTTTGATGCTCTGACAGATGGGACATCCTGGAAAATGTATAGAGTGGCTGAGCTGGGGAAAGCCACAGGTTGGTGGCCGTAGGTAACACTGGCTTCCTGCTGGCTTGGGAACATCCACCCACATCCATTTTGCATACTACAAAGTAATCACAGATGCACACACGTGTACTCTCCCAGTCCCTCCTTATGTGGCATTTACAGGCACTTTATGATGAGAACTGGAAGAGTGGTGAGCAGGAGCAGGTGAAGAGAGCAGAGTGGTGATTGACGTGGCTGGTAGGTAGCTCACAGAGCAAGATGAGGAGCAAGTTTTGTGGTAGTCAGGCTACCACCATCCACCTTTGAACTCAGAACTACTGGCTAGAACAGTGGTTTAGGAAACACAGTGAGTCTCCGATGTCCCAACATCTCACCATGTAGGATCCCAAAGTCTGGTCTCCTTAAGAATAAGCAATGAGGCAAAGAGCAGGCAGAGAGACCTGTTTTCCTGATTTCATTCTCTTCCCCACTGGGAGGTCCCGATTAATACCCAATGGGGTACTTTTACCAAGACAACTGTGGCAGAAGATGAGATGACAAGGTAGGCCACCCTGGAATACAATATGGGGAGGGATCTCTACAAAGATGTTTATTAGATGAGACCCCTATGGAATGTGAGCAACCAGACCAGCAGACCATAGGCAAGACCATTCCCCAGCATTGAAGGAGCAGAGCAGAAAGGATGCAAAGCATACCAAATCTGATTACTTAGTGAACTGATGCAAAGAAACCCTGGGAAGCCAGTCCTACATTAATTCCTAACAGGAACGTTGTCGTATTGGTATGGCTAACTGTGTAGGCCATTACTTTTTTTTTTTTTTTTTAAATCCTACCATGCACTTTTGGATTCTCAGCACATTACTGGCAAGGAAGACCTTGTGTGAGGTGCAGGTGAACAGACGTACCTGGTATGTGGAGACAGGGGAGGCGGCAATGAAGGGCGTGATAGATGTCTGTGGGATCATGCGGTTGGTTGCGAGACTGTACGGTGACGAATAAAATCTGTGAACAGAAAACAACAACAGAGGATTCATGAAGGTGCCGCAAGCTCCGGTCTGTAATCCAGCCCTGCCAAGCACACCAAGAAAGAGAGTTCCCCATGAGTGCTTTTCCACAGAACCATTTACAGGGCCATCTGCAAGGGATATATATCTGATTCCTCTAAGAGTAACAAATCAGGTGAACATGGAGACAACTTTAACTCATCTTACAAAATCAACTGTGGACACAACAGTGCTGGTAACTAACAGGTAGAGAGCAGTATCAAGCCTTACAAATGGTGGTACTGTACAAAAAGTCCTCCAAAAGAGTCCTCCAAAAGAAAAAGATACCAGGCTTTGTAAGGATGACCACTGAGAGCCCACATTGAGCGCATCAGTTAAGGAAATAAGAACTCATCCTTGAAGGGTCTAGATCAGCGGTTCTCTACTTGCTGGTGTGTGACCCCTCTCAGGATTGAACAACCCGTTCACAGGGGTTGCATATCAGATATCCTACATATCAGATATTTGCATTATAACTCATAACAGTAGCAAAGTTACAGTTTTGAAGTAGCAATGAAAGCAATTTTATGGTTGGGGTCACCACAGCATGAGGAACTGTGTTAAAGGGTCCCAGCATTAGGAAGGCTGAGAACCACTGCTCTGGACATTTTGTGGTAGTGTCCATGCTTCCTTCAGAGAATAATATTTTCTCCATGGAAAGAGAAGAAAGAGGATGACTTGAGCATGAACTGGAACAAGAACTTTCTGGATTCGATCAAGGAAGTAGGGTAGGTAACAGGATTGTGGGACATGCTCCAAGAGACTGTGGGTAGCACTTAATTTCCTTGACCTTCTGGAACGCACACTGAACAATTATAAAATAATACTGGGTGAAATTAGGAACTCACAAATATGAGAGAAGAACCTTCTCTTCCACAAAAGAGAAATGCCTAGATAGTAAAGCCAACAGCACAGCCATCAACAGACACAAGAGGCCTCAGTGTCTAGCAGGTGTCTAAGACTTCAGTGGGATTTTAAATCATTTCTTCCACATAGCTCCAATTACATGAAAGACCAAAGTAGCCATGGAACAGATTAGACGAGGTTACCAGAGAAAGTTTACACACTTACGTTCCTATCTATAGGGGAAATAATCAGGGATAGCACAAAGCCTGTTTTACTGTGCTAAATGCATGGCAAGGATCAGGCACGATACTCCTTTTCTAATTAGCGAGACAAAGAACTAATTAATTCTCAGGATTCACTGACACTTTGAAGACAGGCTCACATAGATTTCACTAAAAGGAAACATTTTATGGTACTTCTGTTGGATAGAGAAAAACCTAAGATTTGAGGTTGCCAAGACTCAAGTTGTGAACTGCTCAAAGCAAGTATTAGTGACTTGCATGTTTTTATTATAAATTTATTTAAGTTAAGTTTATTTTATTTAGGGTTTATTAAGAATTTTAAAAGTATATATTTCTTTTTGTTTCATTATGTGTCTATGTGGGTATGGTTCTGTGCACTTGTGAGTGCAATGCCAGTGGAGGCCAGAAGAGGGTATTGGGTCTCCTGGGATTGGAGTTACAGATTTTTATAAGTCTTCCAATGTGTGTGCTGGGAACCAAGCTGTAACAGCAGTGAGCTCTCTTCACTGCTAAACCATATTTCTGCTCCCTACCTAGGATTTTACAGCCATATACTTTGAATTAAAAAGAAAAGTGTAGAAAGGGAAAACAAAAACAAAACTAACTAATCCATTCTACAACATGTTCTTCCTACACCTACTTCTTGGCTCTTCTAGCCAAGATTGATGCTTTTACAGGGACACTAGGTACACACCTACCAGGACAGGAAACAAACACACAAAAGTAAGTTCTGACAAGAATACAGAGAAAGTAGAATTCTCCTGCTAGAGGGAATGAGAAATGCTACGATTGTCTAGGACAAAGGATTAGAGGTTTTTGTGAACTTAGATACTGACACATCCTGTGACCCAAGACCCTGCTCTTCCTAAGCAAGAGAAATGAAAACTTGTTTATATAAAACCCTTAATGCAAACATGGGCAGAACTTTTACTCATAGTCCCCTGAAACTGGTAACAACCAGATGTATTTAAAATTTGTCCAAAGATAGCAATGCATCCATACAGTGGAACACCACGAAGCAACAAGACATAAAATACAACCGTGCTTATTGTCCATGAAGGGTTGATTCCAGATTCTCCCCAGCCATGGATACTTGAACACAGAGATTCTCTGTTCTCTTGCATAAGACAGTGTAGTGTGTTCATACTGTACGTACCCCTGATTTACCACAGGTTACCTCTAGATTACTTATAATCTTTAATACAAGTATAATCCCAATAAGCAGTTAGATCTTATCTTCAGGAGGATAAAGGCAAGAAGAAAATGTCTGTATGTAGATGCATTTTTTTCAAATACTTTGTATGTTAGTTGGCAGAACCCATGAATGTGAAATCTATGAACAAGGAGAGACAGCAATAATCAGTGCTAAAGATCTTAAGGGAGTTATGCTAAATGAAAGAAGACCTAAGACATTACAGGGTACACATCCTGCTCATATTACAATGTGGAAAAAGCAAAATCATAGAGGCAGGAGATGATAGGGATAGTCTAGTTACAAGAGGAGGGGTTACTCCAGAGGGCTTTAAGGGGATTTAGGAGTGGGTGTTGCTCTGCAAACCTGATTACTGTGAGCTCAGAACTGTGTGTGCCTGATGCAATCATAAAGTTATATCCCAGAAGGGCAAATACACACACACACACACACACACACACACACACACACACACACACATATGTATGTGTATATGCATATATGTATATATGTGTATATATGTATATATATACACATATATATGATCTAATCTTTAGATCATACAAAAAGAAGTATATATTTATATACTCAAAATCATACTAAATTGTCCTTGCTTGGGAGGACTGATTTTGGAAATGAGGTCTTATATAACCAAAAGCTGGCCATTGGCTCATTAAGTAACTGAGGCTAAACTTGAACTTCTGGTCCTCCAGCCTCAGCTCCCCCCGCCTCTGCCCCGAGTACTGGGATTGCAGATGCATATCATCACACCATACAAGAAACACTGTGTTTGAGCTAGGATCTCACTATGCAGAACAGATTGGCCTTAAACTTGTGTGAGTCCTCCTGCTTCAGCCTAACAAGTGCTAGGATGGTAAGGATCCACCGCATCCTGCTCTAACGTGTCTCTTACAAAGATGATTGTTACCCACAAAATATTCATATTTATATGTTTTATTTTTATGTAACTGAATGTGTGTTTGCCTGCTTTTCTGTATGTGCACATGCACATGCAGGTATTCACAGATGACAGAAGAGGGCATAGAAAGCTTTGGAGCTGGAGTTAAAAGTGGTTGTGAGGCATCTGATGTGGGTGCTGGGAACCAAATCCAGGTCCTCTGTGAGAGCCCCATGTGTTCCTGGCCACAGAGCTAGCTATCTGGTCCTCTATTTTCTGCTTTAAAAGGTTTACTGAACACTTACTCTGTGTACCTATGTGTTTCAGACAGGACTCTCAAACATCACTCAATGCTCCTCTATTTTGTCCCTCAAAGAGTGCCTTACTTTATGCTATTCTGTCTAAAAGCCTTCCAGAGCTTCTCACTGCAATGAGGACATAACTCAGTCATGAGCCAAGCAGTCTACTGCCAACCTCTCAGATGTCTTTTTGTACCTGCTGCTCACACATCTGGGATTCTGGAACTTTCTCCTCCCCATGATCCTGTTGTTCCCTTTCCCACAGAGCAGCACAGTGTGGAATCTGTCTACACAGATGGCTTCAAAGCTTCTATAGCCCCCACCCCTTTGCCCTCTCATATGTGGATTCTTTAAGGCCCTTATGGCATGAATATATATATATATATATATATATATATATATATATA
>JADRCD010234094.1:0-27994 GCA_019843815.1 Montemys delectorum
TTTTTTTTCCTGAGTCTGTCCCAGAAGGCTTTGTTCCCATTCACACAAACCTGAACAAGGAGTCACTCTTAAAAAACATTCACACATTAAAAAAAAAGATAAAAACTTGTGGGATGTTGAAAAAGGAGAGCTACATCACTCATTTTGAGGACAGCACAACATTTTCTGAAGATTCTTCTGGATTGGTCAACTCTGGGAATTCGCATTTCTCCATTTCCACACTGAACAGGTAACCAGGTTCCCCTCAGCACCAGCTCCGTTCACCCTGGAGACAATCCTTGGCTCTCTTATTGCTCTGTGTAATTCTGTTCTGTTTCATCTCTTGTTCCAAATTGAAATCCTCACACTTTTTCCAGCGTCCATGTTTCTTACAAGTTAGATTGATGACTTTTTCCTCCCGAGGGTTTTCCGTTTAAGTCAACACACTTATGAGTCTGTTCACAGCAAGCACTGCTCATTCCCCCAAGAGGAATTCTAGAGACCCTAAGGAACTCTTTGTGGAAGAAAAAGGTTTTATTCAGAGTCTGGAATTGCACATGCTTTCTTGGGCTTATTCAAAGTACTCTTCGCATTTTTACAGAGATGTATCAAGCCTGTTGCCAAGCAAAGACTTGCCTACAATCATGGCTTTAAATTTTTCAGCCAGAAGCCAGGAGTGATGGTGCTCATCATCTCATTACCTGGGAAGTGGAGGCGGGAGGATCCAGAGTTTGAGGCTAGTCTTACCTATGTAGTGAGTTGGAGGCCAGCCTGAGTTACATGAGACCCTGTTTTTAACCCATCAACATTGGGTGGGGGTATCAGCCACGCCTATAGGAAACCAGAGTTGCTAAATCCAAAAGATATTACCTTTATGTGGAGATCCAAATAACGCCCAGGAGGAGAGTAAGGTAATATGGGCCAAACGATCTCCAGATAGGTTTGGCCTAATTGTAATATCAATAGTCTGCTTTGTGGACAGCCGTATCCTTTAAAAGCACATCCTGTCCCCCAAAACAGTAACTTCATCTAGTTGTATTAAACATACAAATATTGTTTATACTTACCCAATGCTACTGGATAAAGACCAGAATTCAAACTTTCAACCCCTTGACCCAGCCTGACTTCTCCACCTGCCCCCTCCTTGGCCTCCCTGTCCTGTTTTCTGCAGAATATACTTCCTCACCAGCTCTGCCTAACACAGCCTGACCCCTGCTGCAGACACATGCCGGTTTCCTTATTTGGCTTCATTTTTCTTTTATCCCTACTTGCCCGCAGTGAATATGTATTGCTTATGTTACTTGCAAAGTTATTTTAATGTTTAGGAAATATTTAGTCTATCTTTCAAACACAGTTTAAATTTTCCTTCCACCAAAATTATCCCAGATGGAAGAAATGTTAATAATAACAGCTAGCACTCAACTGTACTTACAGGGAGCCCACCACTGTGCTCAGTGTTTATGTGTAAATATGGTATCTCTTTACTCCTCACACCCACGCTAGGAGATGCTCCCAACCTACGGACCAGAAAACTTAGCGAGAAGTTGTGGGTGGATCTCACTGTTACAGCGGGTTGTGATCTAAGCTCACTTATACCGTCCAGCTGCAGTCCTACCAGCCCCTTTCCTTAAGCTGGACTGTAAGATAATATATTTGCAGGTTGCCTGTCTTGTTAGGGTTTCTATTGCTGTGAAGAGACACTAGGACCATGGCAATTTTTAATAAGGAAAACATTTCATTGGGGCTGGCTTACAGGTTCAGAGATTAGTCCATTATCTGCATGGCTTGAGAGTTCTACATCAAGATCTGAAGACAGCAGGAAGTGACTGTGACACTGGCATGGCTTGAGCATCTGAGACTTCAAAGCCCACCTTCTAGTGACAGACTTTCTCCAACAAAGCCACATCTACTCCAGCAAGGCCACACCTCCTAATAATGCTACTCCTTTTTTCTTTCAAACCTCTACACTGCCTCATATCATAAAGAGTTAAATATTGCTGGGGCAGTAGTGGCGCATGCCTTTAATCCCAGCACTTGGGAGGCAGAGGCAGGCGGATTTCTGAGTTCGAGGCCAGCCTGGTCAACAGAGTGAGTTCCAGGATAGCCAAAGTGACACAGAGAAACCCTGTCTCGTAAAAACCAAAAAAAAAAAAAAAAAAAAAAAAAAGTTAAATAGTTATCTATTTTTCTTCTGCCCTGGAAATCTCTTTAATGTATTTGGGGATCTAGCATAAGATAATGATAAATTGCTTGAGTTTTCCGGATAAGAAAACTAAGGCCTAGAGAGAAATTAAGTACTTGCCCAGGGTTCAACAGCCGTGCTGTCACAGAAACCAGTCAGTCCCTGGTGACTTTGCACACACAACTTATCTATCCTTGATATATAGCTACCAAATGGATCTCAATGCAGGTCCACCTTTCTCCCTCAGAGTCACAGAGTTTAGTTGTAATTTCACACCAAAGTGAATATTAATAATTGGAACTCTAAATTACAATTTGAGAATTCAGTTTCCCAAGTAGGCAGAGTTCGCTAGGTAAAGATTAATACCTAATAGGATAGAGTTCTCTGCCAATGTTTATTTGATTCATACAAAATAATTTTAAAGCACAGCAAAATTGGTGGCTATATTAGTAGTGGTAAGGAAGTTTGCATGAAAGGTTTGCTTAATTCAACTGAGCATCATCAGACTTTTATGAGACTACACATGTGTACAAAAATACTGAAATTTGAAGTATTTTGAATATATTGTATGTATTTAGCAACTGATATTACTAAAAAGTTATGTTTTTAAGTTACTCCCACCCAGAAAAGCAGCTAGAAATTCTGATTTTAAGCTAGAATCCCTCTCATAAGTTAAGCGTGCTGACTCGCCGGGTGGTGGTGGTGCACAAACCCTGTTTTGAAAAACCAAAAAAAAAAAAAGGTTCTCTCTTCCCTTTGTTGGGTATTTCAGCTAATGTCATCCCCGTTGGGTCCTAGGAACCTCTTGCAAAAGGAAAACTGGGAAAGGGAATAACATTTGAGATTTATATAAATAAAATAACCAATAAACAATTTTTTTAAAAAAGGGTGTTGATTGCTCTTAGAGAGAACCTGGGTTTCGTTCCCAGCAATCATATGGTGGCTCACAAGCATCTGTACCTCTAGTTCCAGGGGAATCTGAGGCCCTCATGTGGCCTCCATGGGCACTACCTACACATGGTACACAGTCACACATGTATGCAAAACACTTGTACATATAAAAATAAATCTCAATAAATCCAAGCATATAGAAAAGCTACTCCCCAAATGAAGACATGTTTATGAATAATTTTATTGCCCTGTGGGGGGTTGGATAGAAACGTCCTCCATAGACTTATGTTTCAATGCTTGGACTCTAGGGAGTGGCACTATTAGAAGGTGTGGCCTTGTTGGAGGAAGTATGTCACTGTGAGGGTGGGCTTTGAGATCTGAAATACTCAACCTGTACACAAAATGGCACGGTCCCCTTCTGCTGCCTGCGGATCAAGATGCAGAGCTCTCAGCTCCTTCTCTAGCACCACAGCTGCCTGTACACCTCTATGTTTCCCACCGTGATGATAGTTCAGAGTTCAGAGGACTGGACCTCTGAAGCCAGTTAAATGTTTTCCTCTATAAGAGTTGTCTTGGTCATGATGTCTCCTCACAGCAATAAAACCCTAAGCACACCTCCAAAAGTTCCCTCACGGTCCTTTGCCTAGTGCCTCGTTTTTTAAAGCTGCAAAATAAAATTTGTTTCATGTCTCAACCAAAACTCACTGTTATGTCTGTTATTTAGTTGGGACAACGACACAAATGCCATCAGTGTGAACAAATCCTTATTTACGCTTGTAATTATGTCTCTCAGAGAGATCCCAGAAGGAGAACTGTAGGTCAAGGGGTTTTGACTTTGTTTTCCAAGACTGTTAATATGCATCTTTTCTGTCCATTTCCCCAGAAGGCTGTGTCACGCTGTTACTCAACAGCGTCTGAAAGGACATCATGGCTAGTGAAGAAGAAACTTGTCTGCAGCCTTTGCAGATGCAGTGTGTGGAAATGTTCTTGTATATAGTAAACTTGATCGGTGTTGTGCTTCTATCTGGTTGCTTCTATCATTGAAGTTGAGTGTGTTTAAAGGTATGCTAGCCACTTATAAATCTTTTGTTAATGTCTTTGCCCTTGACTGTGGTCTTAATTTTGAATTACTGAATATTAAGGACTTTATATACAGTGAGGTTGTTAACCTATGTTTCACATAATTATTGCAGATATTTTCTTCAAAAAATAATTTCATATCTCCAAAAATTCATTTCACTTTTAACACAAAAGGTCAAGGCAGTTTCTTCTTTCTTTTGTGATCAAGAATTAAATACACATCCCAACCAGGTACGTGTCTTGCTCTGCCGTCATCCACGAAGCTTACTCCTACAGTAGAGACCCTCAGCCAGACTAAAAGACCTTGGAACACACAGCCCTAAATCAGATGCCTTTATAAAATCCCTCCTCTCAGGGCTCAGGGAATGCCCCCATCCAACCACACAGGAGGAGGCAGAAAGAGCCAGAAAGAGATAGAGGGCACCAAGAAACTAAGGTCCCCTGAATCCACAGGACTGATGCACAGATGAGCACACAGAGACTGAGACCGCAAGCACAGAGCCTGCACAGGTCTATACCACATGGGGCCCTAGGGCTGAAAAGAGAAGTAGACACAGCCCCCATCCCTACCCCAGAAGCAATCTCCAATTGATAATCACTTGCAAATAAAATTTTTCTCTGAGTGAGCCTCACCCAGAAAACAAACTATTCTTAAGGACAGGCTGCACACCCAGCACTAGGTGACCAACAGAAAATTAACTCCACAACATCTTTGGAGGTTCTTTATCTCATAATGGGTTTTCCCATTTGTTTGTTTAACTTTCTTTTTCATATATTTTTCTTTCGTTTTTACCCTACAAGTCCCTTGAGTGTATATATATATATATACATACACATATATATATATGTATATATGTATATACATACACATATATATATATGTATATATATGTATATACATATATATATGTGTGTGCTTCTAGTTTAGTGTTTCCATAGTACTCCTGAGTCCAAACAAGTGGGTCTCTGCCTATAACTGTTTCTTGTGCCTTTTCTTAGGCTCTTTTCCTTCTGTTTGTTTGTTTGCTTGTTAGTTTGTTTTGTCCTATGTAAATGTTAGTTTTGCTATATCATACTATATTATATTTTATTGTATTATTGTTCCTTGCGTGGTGGTTTGGATAAGAACGGCCCCTGTAGGCTCATATATTTGAATGCTTAGTCATCAGGAAGTGGCACTATTTGAGAAGGATTAGGAAGTGTGGCCATGTTGGAAGAAGAGTGTCACTGGGACTTTGAGGTCTCAAAAGCCCATGCCTGGCCCAGGTCTCTCTCTGTCTGCAGCCTACAGATCAGGATGTCGCTCTCAGCTACTGCTCCAGCACCGTGCATGCCACCATGCTCCCTGCCATGATGGTAATGAACTAAACCTCTGAAACTGTAAGCCAGCCCACCGTTAAATGCTGTCCTTTTTAAGAGTTGCTGTGGTCATGGTGTCTCTTCACAGCAATAGAACAGTGAGTGACACTTTAGATCCTGTTTGTTTTCTAATGAGACAGAAAGCGGATGGACCCAGATACGAGGAGGGGTGGGGAAGAGCTGGGAAGAGTAGAGGGAGGGGAAGCCATAACCAGGATATATTATGTGAGGGGGAGGAGCTGTTTTTCAATAAAAGGAAAACGTTAGGTATAATTCCTACATTTACTACCTAACATTGTACTATCCTAGAAGTTTTAGGACAGACCTCTTCAATTGTATTGAATTTTATATTTCAAAAAAAATGATGCTTTTTCAAGTCTGCATACAACTTAATTGTTACCTCCCAATGAGTCTTTTGAAATAAATCAGAACAAAATTTATCTGTCAGAATACTTCAGTTGAATTTTTAAAATAGAATTTCCTTTAAGAAACTAAAATGCTAAGCCTAGGCTTATCTTTAATACATACTGATGAAAGGCTTGTCTCCAAAAATCACAAAGAACCAATATGTAACAAGAAATTCAAGTACCAAATAAAAAGTCTGCAGAAGAGCCAAAGATCAGAAGACATGCGAGCAGCACAGAAACATGATCACTATACATCAATATCAGTATACATCACCAGTGTGGTACAAACTACAGCACCAAGGGGCTGCCACTACAACCTATTCAAATGGCTAAAACCCAAAATACCGACACCATCAAAACTCAGCAAAGATAGGACTGCAGGAATTCTCATCTATAGCTGGTAGAAGCACAAACTGCTAGTTTTGAAGATGAAATGGCAGCCTCTCCTGGAGCATATAGACATATAGTCTTAGCAAAATAATTTAAAACTGGTGTCCACAAAAAAACCTGCCCACAAATGTTTATATAGGCTTAATCACAACTACCAAGACTTGGAAGGTGCTCTTTTTCTCTTTCTTTCTCTCTTTCTTCCCTTCTTTCTTTCTTTATTTCTTTTTCTAAATTTTAATTAGTGTGTGTCTGTGTGTCTGTGTGTGTGTCTGTGTATGTGCCTGTGTGTGTGTCTGTGTGTATGTGTGTCCATGTCTGTATGTATATGCGTGTGTATGTGTATGTATGTGTGTGCATGTGTGTGTGTATGAGTGTGTGTGTCTGTGTGTGTAAGTCTGTGTGTGTATGTCTGTGTATGTGTGTGTGTCTGTGTGTGTGTGTCTGTGTATGTGTGTGTGTGTGTCTGTGTGTGTCTGTGTGTCTGTGTATGTGTCTGTGTGTGTCTGTGTGTGTGTCTGTGTGTGTCTGTCTGTGTGTCTGTGTGTGTCTGTGTGTGCATGTGTGTGTCTGTGTGTATGTATGTGTGTGTTTGTGTGTGTATTGTGTGTCTGTGTGTGTATTGTGTGTCTGTGTGTGTGTATGTATGTGTGTGTTTGTGTGTATTGTGTGTCTGTGTGTGTATTGTGTGTATATGTGTGTGTTTGTGTGTGTATTGTGTGTCTGTGTGTGTGTATTGTGTGTGTGTGTGTGTGTGTGTGTGTGTGTGTAGAAGGAGATCAGAGGGGTATCAAGTCCCCTGGAGCTGAAGCTACAGACAGTTATGAGCTGCCTAATGAGGGTGCTGGGAATCAAACTCAGGTCCTCTGCACAAACAGCATATGGACTTAACCACTAAGCCATCTCCAGCCCCCAAGGTATGCTTTAGAAAGTGACTGTATATAAAAACTGTGGTTCATATATTCAATGGGGTATTGCTCGGTAATAAGAAACAAGCCATCCAACCATGAAAAGGTACGGGAGAGAGCCTTTGCGGAGAGACTACTCTGCATACTAGTGTTATGCTGGATACCTGGCATTAGGTGCTTGATAAAACCTATAGCATATTCAACACAGGAGCAAAGCCTGAAGGGAACTGTGGATCATAATTAATAATGATGCATCGATATCGGTCCATCAACTACAACAAATGAGCCAACAATGCAAGATGTTAATCAGAAGGAAAATCATTATGGGACCAGGGGAAGGTGTGTGCAAACTCATGGTAGTGTCCATTTTTCTATAAAAAAAATCAATTATCATATATGCATGTGTGTCTTTCACAAAACTAATCACTCTTTGAAAAACTTCCTTGAAACCTGAACTAATCCTCTATAAGAGGTAAGGTCGCATAACACCAGGATAAGTTAATAAATGAGAGGCAGACAGACAGGTAGACAGGCAGGGCTAGGGTTAGCACCAAGTTATGAAGAGGTCGTGAAGCTGGCCTGATCTGGATTTGAATTGTATATTCACTTGTATCAACCTGGCAAATTGTTGAGGTTTCTTTGGCTTTGATTTCCTTAATTGCGTAATAAAGAAAATAAAAAAGATGTATCTTGAGCTTTAAAAAAAATGGGAATGAGCCAGAAGATGATGGCACATGCCTTCTGTCCCAGCACTCGGGAGGCAGAGACAGGCAGATCTCTGTGAATTTGAGGCCAGCCTGGTCTACAGAGAGAGTTCCAGGGAACAGAAGATCTACACAGAGAAACTATCTCTAAAGGGTCCTCAAAAAAGAAACAAACAAAAAAAAAGATAAAAAAATAAACAAATGAGGGACTTAGAATATGCTCTCACACAAAGTGAGTGAAAAACAGTAGCTATTTCCAATTTTACAGTGATAGCTATCTTATAAAATGTACTATTTAGTATAAGCTATTATTAATAAAAATATTTAATATCCTCACGTCTTTTATTTCAGGCTCTTCTTCCAAGTACCTGGTAGATTTATTACTATTTGATATAATTAGGAAACAGGTTGAAGTTTAAATTACCTCTACTTATTGATCCATTTAATAAATAATTATGAGGTACCTACTGTGTTCCAGGCTCTATTCTAGACACTAGGAGCTCAAAAAACAGAACAAAGTCCCAAATAGCAATCCTATAATGGGAGAAGAAGCAAATGCTAAGCAAACACACACAATAAACTCTCAGGGAAAGATAAGGGAAAGGAAGGGAAAGCTATACAGAGAGAAAGGCTGTGCTTCTCCCTGAGCAGTCTAAAGGAAATGAAGGGGAAGGGGTGTGCCTTGGGGAGGAGTCAACCTGGATCCCAGAGCAAGGTCCCCCCACCCCTGCCCAGGAAGGAGTCAAGCCCTGGCAAAGAGGAGTGCTGGAAGCAACCAAGGGAGAAGGGATGTGACAGGAGGTGAAAGGGCAAGACATATGGGAGGCCAAATCACTTAGTTCAGGCTTGGAATTCAAGTCCCAAGAGAGAAGAGAAACCACGGGAGGTTTTAGAACAGGTAACCACTATGATCAACTTGTATTTAAATAAGTCTATCCTAAGGGGTATGGGTAGCTCAGTTGGTAGAGCATCAGACTTTTAATCTGAGAGCCCAAGGTTCAAGTCTTTGTTCGGGCAGAAGCTATTTTGAGCTCCTAAATAAATGTGAGTCCAAGCATGATAAAGGTAGAAACCTCCCACCTAAGTCAGACCCACAGAGTCAGCAAAAATGAGCAGAAATGAAGTCAGACGCCATCCAAGCAGTGTCAAATCATCTCCAAGATAATTCCTACCATTTCCAGGAAAGGGGAAGCTACCTCTGGTTGGGTGGGGGAGTGGTAATGAGTGGGGGCAAGCAGTGCATTACATAAACAATACAAAAATCACATAATAAAACCCATTTTGTGTAATTAACATATGTTAATAAAAATGTTCTTAAAATTGAATATCAGCAATAGCCATATAATTGGTTAAAGACACAAATATCGTAATAGTATGTCTTCCTAATGTGACTATGAATAAACATGGATATAAATTACTCAAAAGTATCTATGACCTCCTACAAGTTATATTGCTCACCCTCCAAAAAGAAGTTAAACTGAAAGTCTAATCTCCAATGGCCCACAATGTGATGATATTTGGAAAGAGTTCTTGCGAACGTAGCTGGTTAAAATGATGTCACACTAAATAAAGTGCAGTAGACCACTTATTGAATAGAACCATGGTGCCCTTACAAAGAAAACAACCTCGTGGAGACAAAGGACACAGTTAGAAAGGCATAGGAAGACAGAGGAGCAGAATAAAACGGCACTGCCTCAAGCCATGGACTCCACCAGAAGCTCACACAAGGCAGAGGAGAACTCTCACGGGGTGTATAGGGAGCACAGCCCTGAGAACACCTTCATTTTGGACTTCTAACTTCCTAAGCAAAGTATCCCCCCTCCTCTCCACCTACTTGCCTCCCAAAGGCTGGAGGATACTGAGTCAGCCCATCTTTAGGCAAATCCCTTAGGCAACAAACCACCCAGCCCCATTTCCATAGAGACGCGGGTTAGGAATACTTGGTTGCAATGACAACGGTATAGATTGACTTTTCTTTTGTTGTATTCAACACAGAAAAGGGAAGCTCTACCCCAGAAATCCTTGCAATCCACACTTATCCAGAAACCAGTCTCTGCTTCGCTCTGTGGGAAATGAGGCCGCTGAGAGGAAGTCATCAGTGAGGGGTCTGGTAGCATGTTTAATTGCGATACGGCAACGACTGTCTCTTACATAGGAATTCAGGATGCCAAGATTTACAGTCCTTAGCAGTTTTGCCTTTGTTGTCTCAAGCAGCCTTCTTTCTGAAGTTTGCTCTGTTCAACTGTGTCATACTGCCCCCTACTGCTTGGGTGTCATAATGTCCTCCTGGCTGCTCCCACTTGGCGCTGGTTCTGAGCCGTGGCTTTGGCAGGGATTAGAAAGCCTGACCTCTGAGCACAGAACCTCTGGGACGTAGGAGAAATGGAAATCTTTTTTTTTAACCCCCTTAATGAAAAGCAGTAAACAACATAGATATGTTTGTTTGAAAACACAACCACCCCACTTGCTTCAGCTTGAGAGGAAAATCAAGTTTCCAAAATAAGGGGATAGAGAGTTTTCTTTCCTACTTGGTGAGAGCAGCCAGGGTCTTCAAGAGACACCCTCTCTTCTCATGATGTGACAAGAGAAAAACCACGTAAGAGAAGTTGATGAAATTTTAACTAATCCAACCAGCCAGAAGAACAGCGCAGGGCTACAAAGGGGACCCCAGAAACGGTGGGCTTGCTTTCTCGCACCAAAAACACAGCACAGCGCTTTGCATAGCCCCTCTCTGCCATGGCTTCTTTGCCACCTCCACAGCGCTGTGGGCCCCAGCCTGCAGGAAGGGGAGAACTGGAAGTGAGTGGTTCCGACTTTAAAGCAAAAAGTGATTCTCATAGTACTCTGCTGGGCCTCTAGAACAAAAACAATAACTCAGAACATATTCCCCAGCCCCAGCTGGTGGTTTTAAAGATTGTTAGATTAAAAACAAAAGAAAAAAACTAACTCCTGTTCTCCAGCGGCAAAGCTTCGGTGGCACCCAGCCTACACTGAGCCTACGCAGGCCTTCCGATAGCCTACCCACACACCACGTTTGGCCTTTGGCCTTAGTTTGGCCATAGACATGCGTGTCCAGTTGGTCCAGAACTGGCTCTCAAGGGACTTATGTTCCTGTGGCTCTTGTGTGGCAGGAGCCTTGCTTATATACCTGTACTCCTTCTTCACCAGTATGTGGGGACTGGGAGCCATGCACACGGGGTAGGGGTGTGGTCCTGGGGGGCAGTGTTCAGTGCTTGGGCCAATGCTCCCTGGGGAACGAGGAAGAATACCTACGCTTATCTCACAGAGAGTCTCCAAAACTATGCCACAAAAGATTTAATATTGCATGGTCCAAGAGAATAGGCCAGCTGCTGTCTTTGGCTCTCCTCCATTTTTCACTCCCATTCATAAAATCTTTAAAGAAATCATGTGCTGCTTTCTCACAGTACGGATCAAACTGTTCTCTGAGACAGGAGGAAGTTGGATTTAAATGCCAGTGGCTAGAAAGGGCTTGACCTGTCTTTCTAGCTACTTTGTTGCCTCTTAACTCTCCTTACCTAGCCATTCCCACCACGAATCAACAAACTATAACCCGGCCTCTCAAGAGGCAGGGGTATCACAAAGTTTTCTATCTGACATGAGTGGGTTTAACTGACACAGACAGCACTCCCAGAGACACGAGGCCTACAGCACCGTCTCTTCCTGAGACCTGGATTTGAGTGTTGAACATGTGACAGTGTTTGGGAGAGACATTTAGTGAGAGAACCTAGTTGATGTTTTTTTTCTGCATTTTGTTGTTGTTGTTGTTGTTGTTGTTGTTGTTGTTTTGGGTTTTTTCCTTTGTTTTGTCTTATAATGTATTTATTTTTATTTTCATGTGCATTGGTGTTTTCCCTGCAAGTATGTTTGTGTGGCGGTGTCAGAACCCCTGAAAATGGAGTTAAAGACAGTTATGAGCTGTCCTGTGGATGCTGGAGATTGAATCCGAGTCCTCTGGAGTGCTCTTGACTCTGAGCCATCTCTCCAGCTCCTGTTTCGTTTTGTTTTTGACACGGTGTCTCACTGTGTAGCTGTAGCTGGCCTGGGTCTCACAGTGTAGACCAGGCTAGCCTCAAACTCCCAGAGATCCTTTTGCCAATGCTTTCTGAGTGCTAGGAATAAAGGTATAACCACCATGTCTGACTAGCTAGCTGGGTTTTGGTGGGAGGTGATTGGTTGATTGGTTGGTTGGTTAGTTAGTTGGTTGGTTGGTTGGTTGGTTGGTTAGTTAGTTTGGTTTAGTTTGGTTTGGATTTTTGGTTTTTTGAAACCCAGTTTCTCTGTGACAGCCCTGGTTATCCTAAAACTCATTTTGTAGACCAGGCTGGCCTCAAATTCACAGAGATCTACCTGCCCCTGCCTCCCGAGTACTGGGATTAAAGGCATACACCACCACACCCAGCCTAGCTAGCTGTTCTTAAATGATATTTTCTTAATTTTCCACATACCAAGAACAGTTCTGTTACTTTTCTGATATTATTTCATTTCATGATACATCTAACAACCACATTCCCATCTTACAGATGACATTCAGAGATTAAAACATTTCCGACCACAGAAAGCAGTTGGGGATCGCATAGCAACCAGTGTGCTGGGTAGTCTTACTTCAACCTGACATAGACTAGAGTCATCAGAAAGGAGGGAACCTCAACTGAGAAAATATCTCCATTCAGGCTGTAGAGAAACCTGTAGGACACTTCCTTAATTAATCATTAATGGGGGAGGGCCCAGCCCATTGTGGGTGGGGCCACCTCATGGCTGGTAGTTCTGAATTTTATAAGCAAACAGGCTGACCAAGTCAGGATGAGCAAGACAGTAAACAGCACCTCTCCAGGCCTCTACATCACCTCCAGGTTCCTGCCCTGCTTGAGTTCCTGTCCATATCCTTCAGTGATGAACAGTGATGTGGAAGTGTGAGCCAAATAAAAACCCTTTCCTCCCTACAGCAATCACAACTAAGACAGCCAATAAGTGTGATTTGAGCAGGTCACAAAGCTGGCTTGGTGTGATTAAGCAATTGCAGAGCGTTGTGACTGGGACTAAAGGGAAACCTGCCTCAGGTCAGGGTCCTCTCCAGCCCCTGCACGGCCAACATGTCACCGTCTCCTACGGACATGACATCACTGGAACTTTGCTATTATGGGCAGAATGGCTCTAAATGCTTCAGATACCGTACCTGAACATGTGTTTGTGGTGTTAAATGCCACGAAGACTGTACTTGGCTCTGGATAAAAATGTTAAGTCTTGGAAAGGGCATTAGCCTGAACAAAAGTGAACCTACTGCTGGGAATTTGGGAATTTGGAAATATCCAGAAAGTCAACAATTTTACGGGGTGTGTTGAGGGCATCTATTAACAGCTATGCATGTAGATAAATACAACATATTTACTTCTGGGCCCCAAGAGTCTCATACCGTGAACCCACTGTATAACATAAAATATTCTAGGGAACCCCACTAAGGGTGTTCAGTGAAGCAGCCAAGCTGGAGCTGAGCCTTAGGTGATGAACACAGATGAGAAGTTTTAGGCAGATGAAACAGACTAAGACTCCGAGGCATAAATGAGCACAACAGACCTGGGGAAACCTTTTCCCTCTCTGCATGCATGTGTCCATGTGTAGTATGGGGAAGGGGCATATGTGCACACACCCATTTTCACATGTGTCAGGGGTCTTCCTCTAACACCTCCTCTTTATTTTCTGAGACAGTTATGAACCTGAAGCTCACCATGTCAGCTAGATTTACCATCTGCACCCACACCAGCCTGGGGATACAGGCATACACTGCCACGCCCAGATTTTACATCATGCTGGGGGGTTTGAACCGGGGGGGCTTACGCTTGTGCAGCAAGCACTTTGCCCACGGAGCTGTCTCTCTTGCTGCAGGAACTTCTTTAATTAATTTCTTAGGTTAACATACAAAGCAATATGTTTCATCCCGGCATCTTCAGCGTTAGTATAATTTCTTCTCATTCTTTCTCTCCCCTACCTCTTTCTCCCCATCCATGCCCCTTCCCAACCTGCTCCAACTGGTTTCCTTCCTTCCCCAAGTTAGTTCCTTCTACTTCCTTACCATCGAGGATACCATCACTCTATTTCTCATCTCTGCTGGTTCCATTTCCTGGATATGGGGGATGGTGCTGTAGTGGACACAGAAGTGAGAGAGTCTCTGCAGTGGGCTGTCTTGAGGGCCTTCAAGCATTCACCCAAGAGCGGGGTAGTTGAAACCCAAGAGGTTTACCTGGACCATTAGCAGCATGAGGGAGAGAACTGAGTCTTGGCATGTTCAACTGTATCCTTGGACAACAGCACACAGTGGGCACACAAACACTATTGATAGAATGAAGGGAGACAGAGAGACAGAGACAGAGACAGAAAAGAGTAGGTGGGAGCAATGAGAGCAAGAGAGAGGACTGAACTGAAGAAATACTGACCAGAAGCCTTTAATCCCAGCATTCAAGAGACAGAGGTCAGCAGATCTCTGTGAGCTTAAGGCCAGCCTGGTCTACATAGCAAGATACTGTCAAAAACAAAAACAAAAACAAAAACCCTCACAAGGAGTTGAGGCGTTTGCACAAGATGTTTACTTCAGGGTGAATGGGAAATGTGGTTGGAAAAACTAGAGATAAAAGGTGGAAGGGCTTTAACCTAAGTTAAGACAAAGAGTCTAATAAAACAGTGAGCCAGACAGTGGCCCTCGAGACACTCATGGAGACATACAGTGACAGCATAGAATATGAATCTGTGCTCGAGCAATGTGAAAGCTAGACAGGAGAGGACAAAGGCTAGGAGAATCCTCAGGAAGGCAGTGTGGCAGGCTGAGCATAACAGGAGCCTAAGTGAGCTGCAAGCTACCCTGATGGGTAAAGGCATCACCATTAAAGCTGGCGACCTGAGTTAAAGCCACCGAAAGTAAAGATATACACGTGTATAAAGATGTATATATACATATAAATATGCATGTATGTATACATACACACACACACATACACACACACACACACACACACACACACACATCCTCTCAGTCAGAGGATGGTAGAAGAAATGGGTAAAAAGATGAAAAAAAAACTGGAGAGACACTAGAAAGGGCAAAGTTCATATCATGTTGATATGGGTTTCCAGTCCTGTAAAGAGACACTATGACCAAGGACTTACAAAGGACAACATTTAATTGGGGCTGGCTTACAGGTTCAGAGGTTCAGTCTAGTATCATCAAGGCAAGATCACAGCAGCATCCAGGCAGGCATGGTACAGGAGGAGCTGAGAGTTCTACATCTTCATCCACAGGAAGCCAGGAGCAGACTGGCTCCCAGGCAGCTAGAAGGAGGGTCTCCAAGCCCACACCCAAAGTGACACACTTTCTCCAACAAGGCCACAATGCCACTCCCTGAGCCAAGCATATTCAAAACCACCACAGTTGTAATCGTGGAGAAAACAGAAATAATAAATACATAAGTCAAAATCCCTTGGGGGAGCCTGAGAAGCAGTAGTTTAGTAGTAGTTTAGAAATGCAGACGCTGACATGATTTAAGAGGAGACGGAAGAGACTAAGCTCATATGTGAAATACACCTCTGGCAAGCTCAAATATATATCTACATCCAGATGATGCTCTGTATGGCATAGTATGGAGTTGTTGTTGTTGTTTTTAAAGGTTTTATATGTGTATATGTATGTAGGCTCAAGAAACATGGTGTCCATCCACTAAGCTTTAATTGAAGTATAGAATTTCAAAAGCAAAAGAAATGATCGTTCAACACGCATATCTATTATCCATGTTCTGACTACAGTATATAGATAGTAGTGTTGGCCTTTTCCCCTTTCTGTGGACTGGAATGTGGGCGGATTCTAGTAGCTGGAACTGTTTCCTAAACACAATAGGAGCTGGAGCTGCCTGCTAAGGAAGACAGAGCAACAAGACAGGACTCTGAACCCGTGACAGTCACGTGAATAGGTGTGCACTGGTTGCTCCTCTAGAAGACAACAGTTTGATTCCTAGCACCCACTTGGCAGCTGACAATGGGTCTGTAACTACAATTCCCAGGGGATCTGATGCCCTCTTGTGGAGTCCAAAGATATTGCATGCTCATGTGGTGCACAGATACGCAGGAAAAACATTCATACATTAAAAAAAAATCTCCCTCAAAAAATATATACATGTTATATATAATATATGTGTGTATTGTATATGTAATGTGTTTATATGCATGTGTATACATATGCCTATAAAGTTATATTTTCTTCTTATATTATTTATAAACTATCAATGAAATTATTATTTTGAAATCTTAATTTTTTTTAAAAGCAAAGCAATCCATTAGCAAGAAGTAAAGGTTCCACAATGACAGCCTCAGGCCTTCACAAGAGTCAGCAGAAGTCCAGGTACTCTGTGAGACAGAAGTAATCAAATGCCTCCAAATATTTAATTTCCTATTCCAGGAATGTGAACAGGTGTAATTAAAATAACACTTTTTTAATTAAGTGACCTCTCTTGACCAACCATCTGTGAATAATTCAGGTTTCCCCCTTATTATTACTGTAAAATTAAAACGAGGTCATATAAACAGGAAGATCCTCTTTAACTATCTTTAAGCACCAGCAATATATATTTTCCACCAGTTAAAATCCTTAATGATACAAAAAGTCTGTCAAGCATAACTTCCCCAATTCATTTGCCTGAAACCATCAATATTTTATCACGCACTTGCAGTTGGCTTTAATTTAACAGTCCAGGTTACTAATCAAACAAAACACCCAAGTCATTAAAAGTTAGCATGCCATTTAGAAAGTACATTTCACGTTTATTAAAATACCTTTCATGCAGCCATTAGAAACCTAAAGTTTTAATTACAATCAGATATTTAGTTCTACTCCAGTTATGGATGTGGCACTCTGTTGCAACTGCCCTGATTAATCTTCCTGACCGAGTTCATCCATTACCTTCTGAAATTATTTTCCTCTCAACTTCTTCAGAATTCATCTTTCTACCCAACGCCACCACCAATACAGAGAATGTATTTTAAAGGTGTGCAAAATAACCACCCCAAAGATAACCCATTTAAAAGATTTCCATTTCAAATGTAATTTACCTTTCATAAACTATCTAAGAGGTGTCATTCAGCAAGGCAAATTGAAATTGAGAATTCGCTCTCTGTATCTTTATTGTCGATTTTCATTATATCTTTTTCTTTCTAATGATGAGGAAAATTCGATGAGCATTTTCTTATAATTTTCTAACAAAGTGATTCAACTAAGTATTACTTTTGTTTGGCTTTTCTTGCCTGGGCTTCCACTAACATTCCATGACCACTATGTAAAATCAATCAGATTTCGTGCTGAATCTGAATCCTGTGTCTACCAGACACAGACAGGTGCACCAAAGCACATCTTAGATGTGGTGTAGCTCTTACAGTGACTATGGGCTTTTATCTTACAACTCCTTGATAGTTCCTTTTTAAAATGTGCCTGAACACCACAAGTTTCTGTTTTTTAAGCTTAACCTTTCTATCCATAGCTTATCATAAATAGCACCAAAAAAATTAGATTAGATTGGAGTATCACCTTCAACATCCAGTCAAGAAATGTCTAGGCCAACCGGATGATTTGTTATGTCCATTTTCCATGTGACTGGAACTTAACATTAATTGTCTCCAAGGATCCTATTTTCCAATTACCCTAGCCTTCCCTGTTTCACCTGGCACTTCTTCTATGGCCTTCCAACAGCATGCAGTTCTTCCACAGAGCATTCCCATTTTAGTCACAAAGCCAACACCACGGCGTGCTTCACGGTCATGTTAGATCAGTAACTCACTTCCAGCTCCAGAATTCTTTTCCAGCTGTCTATTGCTGTTCAGTGGCCAGCTGAAGGCTGTACTCATCAGATCTCACGATCAGTCACGGACTTGATCAAGCTCTGCTCTACGAGGTATCATAGAGGACACTGATGGATTAACTCGTGGCTAGGTTGGTTGGTGACTACAGATGCTTCCTTTGGCCACAGGACAGCTGGAAGGCTGGGTTCAGCGGACACAGCCTATACTCAGACTCCAGCATGGGGATCCCTGGCTATGCTCTCACAGACTTCTAAGGAAAAAAAAAAAATGGAAGCTGTCGCCAAGCGGTGGTGGCACATGCCTTTTAATCCCAGCACTTAGGAGGAGAGGCAGGCAGATTTCTGAGTCGAGGCTAGCCTGGTCTACAGAGTGAGTTCCAGGACAGCCAGGGCTACACAGAGAAACCTTGTCTGGAAAAAAAATGGAAGCTGTCTTTTGTGAGCTGGGCTGGGAAAGTGGGGACATTGTCACTACTACCTTCCTCTACCAGCCAAACAATTCATATACCCAAGATTTTTTTAAAATTTATTTTATTTATTCATACAAATACGCTGAAGCTGTTTCCAGACACACTGTAAGAGGGCATCAGATCCCTTTACAGATGGTTGTGAGCCACCATGTGGTTGCTGGGAATTGAACTCAGGACCTCTGGAAGAGCAGTCAGTGCTCTTAACCACTGAACCATCATCTCTCCAGCCCCGATATACCCAAGATTTAAGAAACAGCCAAGGATTTTGCCTCTTGATAGGAGAGGTGTCAAAAAAACAAAAAAGAAAGTCCAAAAGATAGGTGAGAAAAATCAACTTGCCCCAAATCCGAACCACCAGTAGTCCATTAGAATAGCACCAAAATTGTAACATAATGATCCATCTGCTGATTAAAATGCTATCAGTGTCTGGAAAAGCAAAGTAGGGGCCAGGCCATGTGACCCTATTTTCTATCAGCTATAATCCAGGCTTCTTCTTTTCTCTTCATCCCTGCTTCAGATAGATTTCTGCACCTTGTATTCGTGAGCGTCTATAAAGGAGCCAATGGCCACAGGCTACAGGGGTTTCATGAAGGCAACGCCTGAGTCACATCCACTCATGAAAGTACGTGTGACATGCCGTCTCAGGGAAGAATTAAACAGTGAGAGAGACTGCTCTTCTGGACCAATGTGGGAAAACCACTTAGTATAGGTGAAGTGACAGGAACCTCAGGGAATAGATGGACTTTGTCATCCTGAACTGATGGCTTTGAGGGGAGAGAAAGCTGGCACTGGAGGGCGCAAACTCACCCACTGTCAGGAAGGGAACATGGTGGTAGGACCTCGGGCTGTGGTTCTATGAGTAAAGATTATGTAGGAAGGTGTGAGGTCTTTTTAAAATAAAGATCTCCAAACCCATAAGAATGGGAAAAGCAGGACAGGTGGTGAGAGGAACCACCTTATTTGCCCAGGGAGCAATGATCTCAATTCCAGCCACTAAAAACAGTGTACTGGGATATTGGTGATTCACACCTTTAATCCCAGCATTCAGGGAGGCAGTAGCAGACAGATCTCTGTGACTTCAAGGCCAGCCTGGTCCACAGAGTGAGTCCCAGGACAGCCAGAGCTATACAGAGAAATCCTGTCTCAAACAAAAACAAACAAACAAATAAAAACAAAAATAAACAACAACAACAACAGTGTCCTGGTTCCTATGGGGCAAGAATGCAGCTAGGACTTAGTTAAGTCCCCTATTTCATAATTCATTATACAGAAGGTGTTGGTCCAGGGTCTATAGTCCCACCTGAGAGTTCACCTGGGAAAGGATCCCCTTCTACCCTGAGTGCTGTTGGCATACTTAGTTCCATCCAAGTTGTTGGCCCAAGACTTACACCCCTCAAGTGAGCTGGGAAAAGCAAACAATATGGAGGTCCCAAGCTTTTATAACCTAATATGGTATTGACATCCCCATCACCCTTGTCATAATCTACTGGTCATACACAAGTCACTTGTCTGTTCCACAATCAGTGAGAGATCACACCAGAGTGTGATTATCAAGACTCAGGAATCACATGGAATTATTTAGAAGCCACATACAACAAGATCTCCCTCCAAGTCCTCGAGGGGATGGCTCTAACATTATACTGCAGGAGAATTCTGGACATCCAGCTATGCCTCTGAGTTGCTTTATGTCTGACCAACAATCTGTTAAATATCAGGGCAGTGGAGCACAAATCTCAGGTGCACCCAGCAGTTTGTGCATACACAGGCTCAAAGGGAAGATGTAATGACTTGGTATAAAGCAGGCGGCAGCACTGGTTTTCTAGTGTCCTGGTTGCTATGGGGCAAGAATGCAGCTAGGACTTAGATAAATTCCCTATTTCATAATCCATTACAAGGTTGTAATAAAGGCGTTAGTCCAGGGTCTGTAGTCCCACCTGAGAGCTCGTCTTGGAAAGCTCTAAGCCGTGTAGATCCATCAGAGCCAAGAGTAACTTGAAAGGCCATATAGGGATCCTCCAGGATAAAGCTGAGACCCTAGGGCCAATTGATGATTCCAAAGGACAGGAAGGAATTGGGAGACCACTCCAAGGTAGACTCACAAGACAGGCTGGGTGACTCTGGGAAGAGGGTGAGATTTGGTACTTTCCTGTGGACTTGGTATACAATCATGAACATGTGATGGTGTGAGCTGATCTACTTCCCTTCACCTTATTCATCTACCAGATATTACAGGAGTCAATAAGGAGTACAAGCAAACCCACAGCCTAAAAGATCATGGGGGATTAAAGAGAAGCTCAAAGAATGCATGTTAAGAAGAGGACTGTGTGTCATTGCCTCCCTCTAGCCTGGCCCTCTGTAGGCATTTCAGATAAGCACTCTACCACCGAGCTACATCCCAACACCAACACAAGTATTCTCAGAAACCAATCAAAAATGCTAGTGCCTCCTCTGGATCCCTAATTTTATTTAAAAAAAAAAAAAAACACGCAATAACTTTAAAAAGCACTGTTGAGCTGGGTAAGTCAGATCCAGTCCTAGCCTGTGCTACTGAGCCTCAAGATTACTGTCATAGCCTATGCCATGCCAAGTTTAAAGATTTATTTATTATGGTTAAGAGCACTGACTGCTCCTCTCAAGGTCCCCAGTTCAAATCCCAGCAACCACGTGATGGCTTACAACCACACGTAATGAGATCTGCTGCCCTCTTCTCATGTGTCTAAAGACAGCAACAGTGTACTTACGTATTGTACTGGCTAGTTTTGTGTGTCAACTTGACACAGGCTGGAGTTATCACAGAGAAAGGAGCTTCAGTTTGGGAAATGCCTCCATGAGATCCAGCTGTGGGGCATTTTCTCAATTAGTGATCAAAGGGCTAGTGCCATCCCTGGGCTGGAAGTCTTGAGTTCTATAAGAGAGCAGGCTGAGCAAGCCAGGAGAAAGCAAGCCAGCAAGGAACATCTCTCCATGGCCTCTGCATCAGCTCCTGCTTCCTGACCTGCTTGAGTTCCAGTCCTGACTTCCTCTGGTGATCAACAGCCATGTGGAAATAAGCTCAATAAACCCTTTCCTCCCCAATTTGCTTCTGGGTCATGATGTTTGTGCAAGAATAAAAACCCTGACTAAAATACATATAATAATAAATAAATCTTTAAAAAAGAGAAAGAAACCCTGTCTCAAAAGAAAAAAGATTTATTTATTTGTTTGTTTATTTTTATTTATTTAATGCATATAAGTACACCACCATTGCTCTCTTCAGACACACACTAGAAGAGGGCACCAGACCCCATAACAGATGGTCGTGAGCCACCATGTGGTTATGGGGAATTGAACTCAGGACCTCTGGAAGAGTAGTCAGTGCTCTTAACTGCTGAGCCATCTCTCCAGCCCCAGCCATGCCCAGTTTAAAGTACACATCATAGTAAGAGAAAGCACTCCTGTCTCCTATTTGGATGGGAAATAATCCACATTAGACATGCTGAAGTCTTGCATAATATTAACATTAAATCTTCTCTTATAATTTTTCTTATTATATTATGTACTCTTGATTCTAGAAGCCCTCACAACTGACAGCCTCTCATATAGTCATACAATCTATCTGTGCTCTCTTCTGTGGTAGAAAATAATAACTGCCTACCCACGACCCTAGAAAGCCTTTGTTGCCAGAGTCTACTGTGGCACTGCTTGCCTGTCTTTGATGCATCTAGTAATCATGATGATTTGACTTTCTCTCAGGCCTTTCATTGTCCAATTTCAGGCAAATGTGTGGCTTCCTTTTGAACTTACTCCATATTTTCCCTGCTGTCTTTTATTCTAGAACTAAATCAATTACGTAAGCTTTCTGGATGATTTGGAAGCATTGCATTCTCCCTGGTATGAATGAAAGAGATACAGAATGTGAAGGTAACTCCATTGATGTTCTGGAGTAGATGGCTTCTTACTCTTATGCTGATGCATGCCTGGCATTCTGGGTTTCTCTTTAGAGCAGGTTGTCTGTGAAAGTCATTGACAGTAAAATGGCTCCATCTAGTGCTCCAGGCTAGTATCTACATCTACAAGAGAAGGTTCTGGAGAAGACTGTAAATCAATACATTGCAGAATGACAACAGCAGCAAGTGGCAGAGCCAAAGCAATTTAATAACGATAGGTCAATTGACCAGGGAACCATAACTCTTAGTCCATTGACTGGGCCATTGGAACAGCTTAACAAATAACAGAGATGTTGTCAAAAGAGAGATTGACTTTGTCCTAAATGTGCTAAGCCCCACTGAAGGTCTGGGATGAGAAAAGAGCCAAATCAAGCACCTGTGTCATACCAGTCACCGATCTAAGCATTTTCATACATCCTCCATTATTAATCATAATCACAGTGTGAGGCAGAAATTATTGTCCCCATTGTACAGACAAGAAACTGAGGCCCAGAAACACTACCATCTTACCTAGGGTTACAGGTCTGACACTAAGCATACTGTTTCCCTTGTACTAGCCCCAGAGAGAGTGTCATCCCCTCTCTCATTGATTGCCACGGGGAAGAGCAGGACGGTCTGTCTACTCTGTAAAACACAACTCTGCTAAAAGATCCTCCTTGGTCTGGAATTTACAAGTTCTGGGACATAAATGGACTCAGTATCAAATGCATTTCTTGACGTTCCATTTGAATATTCTCTTTTGTTTTGCCTTAATTGTTGACTGGTTTTAAATCAGGAGGTCCTTGGAACCAGCAGCTACTGTCTAGATATGCCACAGTAGTGATAAAGTGACCAGAGACTGCATCAAGACCACAATGGAAGGTCCTTCTTCACACTATATTTCTTTGGCATGATAAAGAATACAAAAAGAGAATCCTGCCTCACAGGCAAGAAGTGGGCAACTGAGAACAGAAACAGAAAACAGAAGAAGGGTGCTGGAGGGATGGCCCAGCGGTTAAGAGCACTGACTGCTCTTCCAGAGGTCCTGAGTTCAATTCCCAGCAACCACAATGGTGACTCACAACCGTCTGTAATGGAATCCGATGCCCTCATCTGGTGTGTCTGAAGACAGCAATGGTGTACTCATATACACAAAATAAATAAATACATCTTTTTTTAAAGATTTATTTATTTTATGTATATGAGTACATTGTAGCTGTACAGATGGCGTGAGCCATCATGTGGCTGCTAGAAATTGAACTCAGGACGGTCCCGCTTGCTCCCGCTCAGCACCCCCCCCCACCCTCGCTCACTCCAGCCATAATTCATTGTAGCTGTCTTCAGACACACACGAGAAGAGGGCGTCATATCGCATTACAGGTGGTTGTGAGAGAAGAGGGCGTCAGATTTCATTACAGGTGGTTGTGAGCCACCATGTGGTTGCTAGGATCCGAACTCAGGACCTTCGGAAGAGCAGTCAATGCTCTTAACCTCTGAGCCATCTCGCCAGCCCTAAATAAATCTTAAAAAAAGAAGAAAGAACAGAAGGCGACTGCCAGGGATTAAGCCCCACTCAGACTGTCCCTGGGCCAGTCCATTAACTAACCAGCACACCTCTTAAGAAAACCACAGACAAGAGAGAGGAGGTAAAAAACGAAGGTACTCATTTTCCTAAACTGTAAGTCGTATCAGTTGCTTTGTACTGCTGGGACATAAACAATTTGAGGGAGGGTTGATGTAGGTTGGCTGTTACTGGGTAGCACCCATCATGGTAGGAAAGACATAGCAGGAATATGGGATGGAAGCGTGTTCAAGCAGAGAATGAATGAGCCCTGTGTTCTGCAGTCCAGGACCCCAGGCCTCCCCCAACCCCCATTCAGGGTGGATCTTCTCTCTTCAGTTAAACCTGTCTAGAAATGCTCTCACAACACACCTAGATGTTTGTCTCCTATGCAATTATAAACCTCGCCAAGTTGGCAAGATTAACTATCACAGAGTAGAGAATTTATAAGGCATTACACTTTCATATGTGTAAGTTATGCTTAACTCAGTAGTTAAATCTATTAGGTAAATACATCAAGAAGGTAATTAAAGAAATACATCAGACAGTATTTTATTATTATTTTTGTATCCTGGTGCTACTAAAAACTCAGAGCAAGGCCCACAGAGCCTTGGCAACAAACACAAGTTGCATGGGTTGATGAGTCATTCAGCAGTTACTAATCAGCATAACAAGTTTGAGAGGTTCCAGAGAATTGCCATGTTTGCTTAGGGCACTGGTGAGTGGTCTTTAAAAAACCACAAATTTGTAAGACTTCTGCCTATGCTGAGGGATAACTCTTTGCCCTGAAATCCCACTTTGTCAATGAACCCTAATCAGAGTGAAAATAACTGCTGGACAAAGGAGTGCTAGTGTCCAGAGTATGAAAACATCTGCCTAGATAAAGAGAAAATACGATAATGATAGATACTGCCTTACTTATTATCATCATCATCATCATCATCATCATCATCATCATTATTAGGTATCATCAAATAAAAGAAATTCTGAATCACAAGGAGGATAAAAGGACATGAAAATCACAACAACCATTTTGAGGCCAGCTAATGCTATATAGGGAGTTCCAGGCCCTTACTGGCCAACTAAAAAGACTCAAGATAAATTTTAAAAGAGTGGGTCTGGGCTTGGTGGTGCACAACTTTAATCCTAGGTCTCTGAATTTGAGACCAGCCTGGTCTACAAAGCAGGTACTAGAACAGTGAGGGCTATTATACAGAGAAGCTCTGTCTCAAAAAGATAAAACTAAAAATAAATTAAAAAATTAAAATCAGGGCTGTCACTTAGTAGAGGAATCTGCACAACCCTAAATTCAATGCCACTGCTGTGCTCCCAAGAAAGCACACACACACACATACACACACACACACACACTTGGACAGATGTTGGGAAACCTATTAACAGATCCCTAATAGCTGTTTTCCCTATTTTCCCTTTAAAGTCCTCACTTGTTATCTACTGCCTCCATTTTATAGCCTCCCTCGTCACTGGGCATGGTCACATGACCAAATTCTGTCCATTGAGAAGTAAACAAAGACACTATACAGGTGTTCCTCCGCTAACAATAGTGTCGCTTTCCCAATAAACCCACAGCAATTTGGAAATATCTTAAGTCAAAAATGTACCTATTATACCTAATTTAACAAACATCTAAGCACAACCCACAGAGCCCTTTGTACAAATGTCCAGTATGTTCACATTAGCCTACATCTGGGCAAAAGTACCCAAGGCAAAACCTATTTTACAACAAAGTATTGGAATTTCCATGTAATTTGTGGAACACTGAACAGAAAGGGGAAAGCAGGCTGTTGTGCGAGTATTTGCCACATTGTACACAGCAGAAGGCCCAGATGGGACTTTTGTAGATGTGATAAGAGGAAACAAAATACAACATCCTAAAAAAAAGCCTGGCAACAAAGCACACTGTAGAAAATCAATAGTTTCCCCTTGTGCTCCAGGGGCTCACTGGAAGAAGCTGTGGATCAAGCTACTGACCAGCATCCAGAGAAAGAATCACCAGGTTAGAAAAGATCAAAGGTTGAGGTCTAAAGCATAGTTTTACAGTGTGTGCATGGCCTTCACACCTTCATCAAATGGAAACATTGTTGCTAAACTGTTGCTAGAAGAGGTTGTCTGTGCACTTTCTGGTCTTGGTCTTGTAAAGAATTTGCCCTTCATGTCCTCTTTTCTCTTTCTCATAGCTGGAACTCAGGAAGTGAGAAGAACCTTCTCTGCCCATGTGGGTGAAACCATACACCACCCTCGCTGTTCACAGTGCAGTCTGTGGCAGGACAAACTTCTGAGTGCCCAGCCTGGACCAGATGAATCCAATTCTGCATTTCAACAGGATCTTTAGATAATTCACATTCATATCAAGTCTTGAGAACTATGATCTGGTAGGCAGAGTGGCAAGCTAGGAGGGGCTTGGATCTATGCTCCTGGACCAGCAAGTGGCTAAAAGACACTGCAGCAAACCTTTTCTATTTATATAAACCCACTTTGTTTTTTCCTCTGTTTGATCGGATACACCAGCCATATTAATATGTGCAAACACAAAGCATGGTACAAATGCCCATCATACAGTCTTGACATCCTAACCATGGAATTGTTGCTTTGACACAAATGTTTTTAATTAAATTCATAGCATCATGTGGACGGCTCACTCATTCACCACTGGCCTCTCTGTGAAGTCCAAGCAAATCACCATCATCACCCAATAAATACCAAGATACAATTTGATTTCTCTTGCCTTAAATGCATTGCTCACCTGTTAAATTTCCTCCGTCCGGTAATTGCTCACCCAGGACAGTCTAAGAAGCACTACTTAACACCAACATCTATGAACACAAGTTCAAACATAAGATGCTCACCCAGAAACCTGAATAAACAAACATGTTTTCCTTTTTTTGGGGGGGGGGGGGGTTATAGGTTTTTTGATTTTTTGGGTTTTTGAGTGTTTTGGGTTTTTTTGAGACAGGGTCTCTCTATATAGCCCTGGCTGTCCTGGAACTCACTCTGTAGACCAGGCTGGCCTCAAACTCAGAAATCCGCCTGCCTCTGCCTCTCAAGTGCTGGGATTAAAGGCATGGGCCACCACTGCCCAGCAACAAACATATTTTCATAATGAAATTGTGTCCAAGTAGTCACAGCAGCTGTATATCTAACAGCCCCAAAGCGGAAACACCTCAAATATTCGTCCACAGCTGAGTGGAGAAATAAACAGCGTACAATGGAACACTAACTACGTGGAAGCACATCAAACGAAACATGCCAGCATGCACAGCCTGGGTAGATTTCAAGTGTATTCTGCTAAATGAAAAAAAAAAAGCCAGTCTCAAAAGTTTGCTTACTGGAAGCTGAGAATGGTGGTGCATGCTGAGGATCCCAATCACTCAGGAATGGAAACAGAAGGACTGAGAGTTGGACTCACATCTGGATCCATTGTGAGTTCAAGACCAGCGTAGACAAGATAAATAAAAATCCAAGGCCGATAGATGTAGCTCATTGGTATAGTGTTTGCCTAGATGTGCAAGGCCCTCAATTCTAAAACATTCATAAAATAAAAATTACATTGTGACAAAGAATATCTCCTCAGTTGCTAGGTTACGGAGAGAGTAGCTTCAAAGTGACAGCATCACAGTGGCATTTACAAGTAACAAAATAGGTGTGTCCTGGGTGGAGTAACATTTACCAAAAAAAAAAACATGCTTGTGATAAAATTACATAGAAGTATACACAAAAATAACTGCATAAATCAGTAGAAATCTGAACAAAGTCTATGGTTTAGCTTATTCCAATGTCAACTTCTGTCTGATAAAGTACAAAAAGTATATAAGATGTTATCATTGGAGGTATCTAAACAAACAGTGCTTGGGACTCACTGTACAATTATCATGACAGTGTCTTGAAATTATTTTTTTAATTAATGATAAATAGGGCGAGACAAAATATATTTTGAGATTTTACACTTTCAAATAGCTACGCATGACAAGAAATACTCAATAAAAGAAGCAATCATAAAGTAAAAGATAGGCCAGGGAGTGGTGACTCATGCTTTTAATCCTAGCACTTTAGAAGTCAGTAGATCTCTGAGTTCAAGGCCAGTCTGGTCTACAGAAGTTGTTCCAGGACAGCTAGGGCTACACAGAGAAAAATCTTATCTCAGAAAGAGAAGGAAGGAAGGAAGGAAGGAAGGAAGGAAGGAAGGAAGGAAGGAAGAAAGGAAGGGAAGGAAGGAAGAAGGGAAGGAAGGAGAGAAGAGAAGAGAAGAGAAGAGAAGAGAAGAGAAGAGAAGAGAAGAGAAGAGAAGAGAAGAG
>JADRCD010234095.1:7466-18071 GCA_019843815.1 Montemys delectorum
TCTCTCTCTCTCTCTCTCTCTCTCTCTCTCTCTCTCTCTCTCTCTCTGTAAAGGGCCTGCCCTCTGTATGCTACTCCCTTGCTGAAGTTAGACACCAATGGTCTCCACAGCATTCTTGCATAAATATTAATGACATTGCTCTAGATCAGTGCTTCTCAGCCTAGGAGTTGTGAAAACTCTCGCGGAGGTCGCCTAAGGCCATCTGAAAGCACAGTTGTTTACGCTGAGATTCCTAACAATGGCAACATTACCTTTATGAAGTAACAATAAAAACAATTTTCTGATTGTGGGTCCCTACAACATGAGGAGCTGAATTAAAGTGTTAGAGCATTAGGAAGGGCAAGAAGCACTGTTTTAGATGATGAACACTGGGGTTGGGGAAAATCTACCCTCTGGGGACTTTTTATTCAATTGTCACTTTTCTGGAATTCATGAGTGGGGAAGAGAAACTTTCAAATTTCCCTTTTTTGTTTGGAAGTGAAGCTTTAGATGGTTATAGTGAAAAAGAATTCTCTAAAATTCCTTGATCTATTTTAACGGTGAGTGGTTGGGTCTTTCTTAGTGAGGACTAACTACAAAATAAGGGGCTTAATTAGGACAATGTCACACAGTTATGCACTGCATTTGGATCAGCGCACATCACACACACTGCCCACCAATAGATTTCCCTCCTATTCACTGAGTTCCCTTGTAGTTACGTGGGTTTAAATCTCTGCATCCAAGAGAAACGATGATATTTGTTTTTCTAAGCCTGGCTTATTTCCCTGAGCGTGGTCCCCACTTTAACCTGTTTTTCTGCTAGAACGTGTCTTTTTTCTTCTTCACGGCAGACTAATGCTCTGTTGTGTATACTTATTGTATTTTCTTCATCTAGTCATTCACTGATGGGAACAAAGGCTATCCCATAAGATGGTGATAGTCAACAGGGCTGCAAAAATATCACAATGACAAAATTTCACGAATGTAATAGCTTTGAGTAATACTGACATCTTGAGAATATTTTATAATCTGTGAAGATGGGATGCGTTCCTACTCATATCCTCTTTCAGCAAGTTTTTACAGTTTCCATTACATAGTCTTCAACATCTTTGGTTAAATGCACTCCTGAGTATTAAAAGATTCTTTAATGTTCTTTATTAACATATATTAGTTATACATAAAGGTGGATTTTCTATTAACATATACATACTGTATTTCTATCATATTTTCCCCATTACCTTCTCTTGCTCCCTTTACCTCCTCCTTTTTTCTTTCTTTCTTTTTCTTTTTGTTTTTGGAGGGAAGAGTGGGTTTGGTGGTAGTTGGTTTGGGGATGTTTGCTTGATTGTTTGAGATAGGATCTCTCCACAGAGCCCTGACTGTCCTGAAATTTCCAGAGCTCTGCCTATCTCAGCCTCTTGAATTCTGGGATTAAGGGCATGCACCACCATGCCAGCCTTCCCACACAGCCCTTCTAATCCTCTTATTCTTTTCAACAATAGGCTGCCAACTAGCTTTATGGTTTTGGTCTTGTTTTTAAAATAACTCAGTGAGTTTCATTAGGGTAACTTTCAGGATCTTGAGTGAAAGTTTGTTGGCAGGAACACAGGCAGCTCACCAGTAGCTAATGGTGTAGTTCTGTTAGGGACTGCAATGAATCTGTCCATGCCTTTTGGTAAGATGGCCGTCCTCACAATATTGATTCTTCCAGTCAGTGAACATAAGAGGTCTTTCAATCTTCTAAATACTTACTTTCAAACCAGAATGGGAAATTTGAACTACCAGGGGATAGAGAGGCGACTACTGGGAAAGAGGAGGAACAGGGTGAGTGACATTTCACCCTTCCCTGTTACTCACTATGTACAGATCCTCAGGGACGGTCCAGTAAGCCGCCTCTCACTCCATGGCAGGGTGCATACAACATGACTCCATTTGTATACAGACCTCGTGCATGTAATCACAGCTGTTGGGAGTTCAACGGCGTAAGAACCAAGACTGGAGAGACGGCCCAGTGTAGTGAAGAGTGCTTGCAGCTCTTGCACAGGACCCAGTATGGCAGCTCACAGTGATCTGTAACGCTTAACTCTAGAATCTAACCTGTTCCTTTAGCCTCCAGGGCACCAGGCATACACCTAGACACATGCATACATGTAGGCAGATCCTCATCCACATTCAAAGCAAATCTTTTGTAAAGGAGTGCAGCCACTCTGGTGCCCTACACCACTCTTCCCCTTCCTATGGCTCTTCAATTCTTTTCATCCCTCCTTGAGAGCCTCTGAGCCTTGGTGGGGATGCTATAGACATCTCCCACCTGAGCATTTAGCAGTCACTTGCTCTCATCACTTTGACCAAGCTTTGAGTCTCTGCTGCTATTGCTGACCACAGTAGACAGCTGCTTCTCTGACGGCAGCTTAGTCTGTGGTTAAGAAGGCGACTTAGTTAGTATATCATTTCCATTTAGCAAAATGACGAGAGAAGTGTCCCTGGGGTCTCTCTAGCAATAGATTTTTAACATGAATCTCTCCTATCTGATAGGCTTCATGTCCTATCAGAAGGCAGTTGGATGCCTCTGCGACAGATTTGCCACTACTGCACCAGTGAGTACTTCTTACTTGGCAGCATTTGCTGAAATGGCTATCCTTTCTAAAATAGGTATTTTCTTTTTGGACTCCTTGTGAAACAAATCATGTTGCTGTGGCTTTGTTGGTGTATATCCAGTTCTCTGGGTTCCTTGATCTTGTCTGCCTTGTACCAGTGCCACTACTGGCTCTTAATGTAGTTTGAAACCATGTATCAGAATACCCCCAGCATTATTCCTTTTTGTTCAAGATTGTTTGTCTATCTAGGGTCTTTGTGCTTCCATATAAATTTGAAGACTTTTTTTCCCTGTTTCTGTAAATAATGGTGTTGTAGTTTTGTTAGGGATCCCATTGACTTTGTGCGTGGTTTTGGTAAGATGGCTGTTTTCACACTATTGACTCTTCCAGTTGGTGAGCAGAGAAGTCTTTCCATTTTCTAGTGTCCTCCTCAATTTCCTTCTTTCTTGTTTTGAAGTTTACATTGTACATGTTTTCACTTCCTTCATTACATTTACTCCAAGAGCTTTGTTTCTTTGCTTGTTTTGTTTGATTTTGCACCTACAGTGAATGAGATTCCTCCCCTGTCTCATTCTTGGTGTGCTGAGCATTGCTGTATGGAAAGACTGCTAATTTTTGTATGTTGGGTTTGTGCCCTTCCAATTTGCTGGAACCATCACTCAGTTCTGACAGATATCTCATGGATTCCTTAGGGTCTCTGACATGTAAAATAACACCACCTCCAAAGCAACCACCAAAGAGATGCTTTGACTTCCTGGGTTCCTGTTTGTATCCTTGTATTTCATTTCCCTTCTTTGTCTCATTGCTGTAGCTAAGACTTGGAGAACTATTATTGAATAAGGGGGAGAGAGAGTGAACCTCTCTCAGTGGAAATGCCTTGAGCTTCCCTTTAGCATGATGTTGCCTGTAGGTTTGCCTTTATTATATTGAAATATTCCCTCCATTCCTAGCTTCTCCATGATTTTTATTTTCATAAAGTAACATTGGATTGACTTTTTATGAATCTTTTGAGATGATCATGTAATTTCTGTCCTTGAATTCACTAATTATTTATGTGGTATATTATTTATGTGTATTGATTTGTATATGTCGAAGCATCCCTGCATCTCTGGAAAGAAGCCAACCTGATTATGGCCAATGATATTTTTGAAGTGCTCATGAATTCCATTTGAGATTGGTCTATAGTTTTATTCATTGTTCTTCTATTTTTATCTAGTTTTGATATCAGGGTAATCCTAATAGCCTTGTAAAAAGAATTTTGAAGTATTATTCCATTTTCTATTTATGAACTAGAAAAAGATTAATTTTTGTTGTTGTTTCTGGTTTTTTTGTTTGATTGTGTGGTTGGTTGGTCTGTGTTTTGTTTTGTTTTTTGTTTTGTTTTGTTTTTGTTTTGTTTTTTTGTTTTGTTTTGTTTCTCAAGACAGAGTTTCTCTATGTAAAGCCCTGGCTGTCTTGAAACTCACTGAATAGACCAGGCTTACCTTGAACTCATTGAGAACCTCTTGTCTCTGCCTCCCAAGTGCTGAAATTAAAAAGGCATGTACTATCGTCACCTGGCAATGTTCTTCTTTATTTAAAGATCTAGTAGAATTCCATGAGGGAATCCATTTAAGAAATTGTTAGGGACGGGAGAAATGGCTCAGCAGTTAAGAGCGCCGACTACTCTTCCGAAGATCATGAGTTCAAATCCCAACAACCACATGGTGGCTCATAACCATCCTTAATGAGATCTGATGCCCTCTTCTGGTGTGTCTGAAGACAGCTACAGTGTACTTACATATAATAAATAAATACATCTTAAAAAAGAGAGAGAGAGAGAGAAATTGTGATATTACTACTTCAGTCTCATTTCTTGATTACTTATCTCGCCTCACTTTTAGCTTTGGTAGGCCATATGCATTGAGAAAATCATCCATTTCTTTTAGATTTTCCCAGTTAGTTGTGATGTCAGTTTTTAATACATGTCTCTGTGGTGTTTGGAATTTCACTGTTATCCATTGTACATTTTCCTTTCATCCACAGTTTTATTAAATTTTTTTTTATATCTTTTGGTTAGTTTGATTGGGTGCCAATTTTGTTAGTTTTTTTTTGAAGACCCAATTCTTTGTTTCTTTGGTTTTTTTCTATTATTTTATACATTTTTACTCCACTAATTTCTTCCCTGATCTTAATTATTTCTTTATATCCACCGCCTTTGGGATTGGCTTGTTCTTGTTTTTCCAAGTGTTAAAGTGCATTGTTAAGTCGTTTATTTGAGAACTCTCCGGTTTCTTTCTTTGTTTCTTTAATATATAGGCACAGCTATGAACACGTCTCTGAGGATTGCTTTCACTGTAGCTCACTGCTTTGGTCTAGTGTCCTTTATTTTCCATCAATTGTAGGAGTTTTCTATTTCCTTCTTGATTTATCCCGGGATCCATTCATTATTCAGCAAGCATCTTGTTTAATCTTTACAACTTTGTAGATTCTCTGTGCTTTCCCATGTTCTGGATTCCAAGCTTTATTCAGTTATGATCAGGTCAAACACATGAAGCTATTTCAATTCTCCTGTGTTCTCTGAGACTTGGTTTATGTCTTATACATTTTAGAGAACACCCCATAGACTCCTCTGAAGGCTGTGTATTCTGCTGTGGTTTGGCTAGAATGTTCTCTAGATATCTATTTAGTTCGCTGGAACTCTGATGCCATTTAATCACAGTGCTTCTCTGTTGACTTTTTGCCTGGATGTTCTTTCCACTACATGGAGGACTGAAGCCCCCACTATTGCTGTGCTGATGTTAATCCATGACTTTACATGTTGTAGGGGTTGTTTTATGAAACTGAGGATGGCAGTACTCAGTACACAGACATTTAGAGTTGTAGTTTCCTCTTGCTGGAATAATTACATTTGAATTGACTGTCTCCAAGTGTCTTGATTAGTTTTTGTCTGATATGTTTTGTGAGATTATAATAGTAACACTTACTTTCTAGTTCGATTTTCTTGGAATACGCTTTTTATCCTTTCACTCTAAAATAATGTCTAATGTCTACCTTTGAGTTCAAAGTCTTGTTTTGGAGGTAGTATGTAGATGGATATTGTTTTTAAATTCAATCTGCTAGTGGGTGCCAAGTTCGTTGGGTAATTAAGACCGTGAATGTTCAGTTACTCTTGACAATGTTGTATTGATTCCTGCCATCTTTGATAATTTCATACTGTTTGGTGTCTTCTGATCCTCATTTGCTTAACTAATGTTCTACCATTATTTTCTTCTGTAGCCTCCTGGATGTGTTTGTCACTCTCTTCCGTCTGAAGGATTCTCTTCGTACATTCTGCAGAGCTGGCTTGATAGTCATGAATTCTTTTACCCTTCTTTCATCATGCAATGTTTTTCTTTCTCCATCAATTATGACAAACAATCTTGATGTGTGCAGTAGTTAGGGTTGCTAGCTTGAACTTGAAAGACACCATTCCATGTCCTCTGGCCTTTAAGTTTTTGTTGGGAAATCAGCTGTCATTACTAGCTTTAAAGTTTTTATTGGGAAATCAGCCATCATTCCTAGCGCTTTGCCTTTATATGTGATTTGGCTAGTTTTCGTTGTTGTTGTTTTGCTTTGGGTTTTTTGTGGTTGTTGTTGTTGTTTCTTTGTTTTTGTTTTTCCCTTATAGAACTCTACACTTTTTCTTTATTCTCCATACTTAGTAACTTAACAATAACATAGGGAGTTTCTTTCTAGTTCTTTCTGTTCGGTGTTCTACATGTTTCTTTTCTTAGAAAAGGTTCTCTTTCCCTAAATTTGAAGAAATTTCTGCTATAATTATATTGTAAATAGTTTCTGTGCATTTGGCATAGAATTCTCTTTCTTTTTTCCTATAACTTACAATTTCCCCTTTTTTTTCTGTCAGGATATTCCTAAGATCTTGCATGTTACTTTAAAATGTTTTGTTTCGTTTGGTTTTTCGAGACAGTTTCTCTGTTTACCCCTGGCTGTCCCAGAATCACTCTGTAGACCATGATGACCTTGGACTCACAGAGATCTACCTGCCTCTGATTCCCAAGTGCTGGAATTAAAAGAATGCACCACCACTGCCCGGATCGGATTTTTTTATTTGTTTGTTTGTGTTGTGTTGTGTTTTTAACGTAACCTTGTCCTTTCCTGAATGACCCAGTTCTTCTACCTTGTCTTCCAGCTTTGGTCTTCTGTCCTCCCCATGTCCCTTTCTGATGATAAGCCCTTCTATAGAGGTTTTGATTTGATTTACTGACTTTTCATTTCAGTTTGGGTTTTTACTTTTCCTGTCTCTATTTCCATCTCTTTATAGAATATCCTGTATTTCCTTTCTTATCTCCTTTAGCTGTTTATTTGTGTTCTCTTTGAGTTAACACAAGAGTTTTTTCACTTCCTCTTTGATTTCTTTGAACATAGTTATGCTCATTCCTTTGAATTTTTTTTTTTCCCTTTCTTCGAGACAGAGTTTCTCTGTGTAGCCCTGGCTGTCCTGGAACTCACTCTGTAGACTAGGCTGGCCTTGAACTCAGAAATCTGCCTGCCTCTGCCTCCCAAGTGCTGGGATTAAAAGCATGTGCCACCACTGCCCGGCATTCCTTTGAATTCTTTATTTGGAATATCATCAAGGTCACTCTCCTTGGTGACAACTACTGCAGTACTAATAATTTTTGGTGGAAATACACTGTTGCTTATGTTTTTGTATTAGGGCTTGGGCCTTGGGAGGGAGTCAGACCCTTTATTAGGTTTGTTGGTTTGGGAGCATTTGTCTATTTGTTTTGTCATCCTGCTTTTGATGCAAGTATTTGCAATGTTTAAGAGAGACTGGGTTCTAGTAGAATTGAGGTATTCTTTTTCTCTATTATACTGGCTTTCAGGGCAACAGGCTGAATTCCTGTCCTCCTCTGACCCAGAACACTGTCTACAACAAGTGTTGGTAGCCAGGGATAGACCCATGAAAACAGAGTAAGAGCAATCACTTCTGAACCGGTAGTCTCTTTAGAGAGTAATGGGACACTGACAGTACTTTTTGTATTAATACATTCATTTTGTGTGTGTGTACATGGAAAGTAAATAAAAAGAAAGAGAAAATGTAGTAAGACAATAAATGCTGAGGTGATAGAAACTGAAGAAGAATGTAAATAGAAGCAGGCACTTAGGGATAAAAAGAACAGGCGATGAGGGAGTTTGGCCTAAAGGTCAACTAAAGGAAGACTGAGATCCTGCTAACCAGGCCAGGCTGCAGGACCGGAACAGGAAAAGAGAAGAATAAAGAGGCGGGAGAATGACAATGTAGGGTAAGAACATGACAGACCGCCCTAGCGTGCTAAATCGTACGTTCTGGTGGAGTGTGTATAGTGAGAAAGAGCTCGTGGTGGACTGGAAGCATGTGATATGAAGACTGGCTGGCCAGGGCTCTGGATTCTGTCTCGCTTCCCTCCTGTTCCTCCTCCAGATCCTAGAACCTTGTCTCAGCACTGGGAGTTGCTCTGCCATGGGTGGTCCTAGTCTCCTCTCTATTACACAATATTTTATGTTATTATGAATTCTTCTCATACTTCTTATGCTGTTCTCTGCTGGTCCATGCAAACACAAATGATGCTCATGAGCTCACTTCCTGCCCTGCAGGGCTGCTGAGTCATTTATTAGTTCTAACTTTGTTTGTTTGCTCTGCAGATCTTTTCTGTTTTCTGTGACTATGATAGTGGATGTGCCAACAGAGGTAACTTGACTTCTCCGCTGCCTAATGAGGGTGCTTCCCATTTCCTTTTATTGACTCAGGGCTCTTTCCAGAAGCTGAGATAGCATCTTAAATAGAAATAGTACAGGGAAAACCTTTGTCATGTTGTCCTTTTTTAGGGAAAAGCATCATCCTTTGTGCTTAATCTGAAGTCAGCCATGACCTCATGATATCAGCAATTTCTTCCAACTCCTAGCTCATTGGGTGTCTGTCAGCAGAGGGTGTTGGTTTTGAAAATTCATTCATTGCATCAGTTGAGATGACAGTGTATGTTTTATTCCTTCCTTCTTTGCTTTCAAGGTCTTTCTTTTTTTCTTTATATATTTTTGTATTGAAATTCTTTGAGAATTTCCTACATTGTACTTTGATCATATCCATCCTGCCCCCCAA
This sequence comes from Montemys delectorum, assembly GCA_019843815.1. NCBI lineage: Eukaryota > Metazoa > Chordata > Mammalia > Rodentia > Muridae > Montemys > Montemys delectorum. The sequence continues at coordinate 16,161 of JADRCD010234095.1, forward strand.
GGTCTCTTCCCAGACCCAACCCCAATTCATACCTGTCTACCTTTGTGTTCCTAATGTTTCTGTTTGTTTTGTGACTCTTTATTGCTGCCAATGTATTCTTAGGTATGTGGTCATCCCCTGGAATGTGATAGATCTACCCAATTCCTTCCCCTAAAGGATGCCCCCCCTCCCTCTCCCTCTCCTGACACTTACCAATTGCCAATAGCTCTTCAGTTAGGGGTGGAACTTTATGACGACCTCTCAGACTCCATGCTGAGATTTTGTCTGGCTTTGGTTTACAAAGGTCTTGTGCAATACTGTGCCAACCACTGTGAGTTTATATGTTTAACTGTTCCTATTATGCCTACATCCAATGACTACAAGACATCAGTATTTTCCAACTCAATAATACCACCTCACCCTCTTCCAAGCTTTCTGGCCTGGTCTTGATCCTTGGGAGGAGGTGGGTATATTATAGGTGTCCCATTTAGGGCTGAGTACTCTTTGCTTTCTTATTCTCTGCACAGTGAGTGGTTGTGGTCTCAGTGTTAATCACTATCTACTGAAACGAAGCTTCTCTGATAAGGTTTGAGAGATGCACTCATCTAGGGAAATAAGGAGAAATCATTAGAAGTTGGTTTAATATTCTAACCCACTAGCAGAGTACTAAAAGTAGGTTTTCCCCTGAGACCTATGAGTTATCTATCCACAGTATTTTGTCCATAATAACTGCTCAAAGTAAGGTTCCTATTTGTGGAATGAACTTAAAATCTAATCATAAAGTAGTTGGTTACATTTGCTCCATCCATGCCACTAATGCGCTGGTGGTCATCATATACTGCCAGGGAGGCAATTATTGTGGTTTGCAGAGTCCACAGGTAGAGTAGATTAATGATTAGTTTTCTTCTCCAGTAGTAAGCACAATACCTTCCAGCATTATGAAAGCTAGTCACTAGGGACAAGGATTCCAGATCAGTACTAGCTTGATTTCTCTATGTTCCATGACTCACAGATGTGGTATCTTCAGCAATAAGGCCTTACTGCCATGCTCTGGAGGGTAATCAAAAACAGAGGCAGTAATACCCTGTAGTATTTGGAGGTTTGCAGTCCTCACTGGGCAGTAATCCCAATAGAGATGATGTATCCCTGACATGGGGCTTTTCATTTAGTATTTTATAAATACTGATTTTCACATGTTTACTACCCTTATATTTCAGGACTCAATCCCATTTGGTCATAGTAAATAATTCTTTTAGTGCTATGAAATCATGCTTGTTGCATTTCCCTGAGGATCAGTAGTCATAAGGGAGGCAAGTCTAACAGTTCTTGTAACTTTTTTTGTTTGGCTTTCAGTTTTCTCAGGTTCATCCAGACCCCACTGCCTAAGAAAATATTCTCCTCTCTTCACAAGTTCAGAAGAATTTGAGAAAAGAAGAATGATGTCGAGTCGTCATCTTGACAGGCTCTAGAATCACCTTTAGAGACAAGCCTAGGGGCATCAGTATGAGGGGTTATGTAAATTAGGGTCACTGAGGTGAGAAGACCTATCATATAACCGAGTGACATCATGCCACAGACTGGAGTCCTGGGCTGCATGAAATACAGAAATCCAGCTAAGCGTGAACACTTACTGCTCTCTGTTTCCTGATGGTGGACGCCATGTTCCTGCTTTTGTCCCTTTCCTACTGTGATGGACTGTTTCACCTACAACCGTGAGTTACATTAAATCCTTCCTTTCTTAAGTAGCCTCAGTATTGTCTGCTATTTTGATTTCTTTTAAATAAGTAGTAATGTGACTAACTTCATTTTTTTTTAAAAAAAAAAAAATTTAGTAATGAGTTTTGCCTTTTCCTTAGCTACCTTAGGAAATCTTTTCAAGCAATCAGCTTTTGGTTTCATCCGTTTGCCTTATTTGTACTTTGTCTGACCTCA
>JADRCD010234095.1:18171-29976 GCA_019843815.1 Montemys delectorum
CTTTGTCTGACCTCAATGACTGATCTCACCTCTCAGCTCCAGGTTACTATGCATGGGCCACCTTTTTCCATTCTTCTGTTCTCAATCTTTCTGTGTCTGTGAATCTATCATGCGTGACTTGTGAAAAGTACATGGTTAGGTCATGTATTTGGAACCATTTCCCCAATGTGTGCCTCTTCTTTGAGGAGTTTAATACATTTACATTTAAAGCAAGAGTTGAGAAAGGGGACACTCTGCCGTTTTACTTGTTTTCTCTAATAGCTACTTGTTTTTTTCATCTCCTATGTAGTTTCCTTCCATTTTTAGGGGAAAACAATCCCTCTCTAATTCTTTTTTTTTTCCTTTTTGCTTATTTGATGTTTTCATGATATATTTTCACTCTCCTGCCTCCTTTTGTGTACAGTCTAGAGGTTATTTGCATACATGTAGTAAACATGGAAATTAAGGTCCACATGTACTTCAACACAAATCTGTTTTTAATTGATACCGCATTAACGCTGGTCACAAAAGCTGTATTGTTGTATAGCCCTATCTTTGTTCCCAGTTTTTTATTTTCTACACTGTATCTTTGAATACTATATAGTAATTATATATATATATATATATATATATATATATATGATTTTTCAGTTTATCTTTTGAGTTCTATAAAATAAAAAAATATCATCATAAACCAAAAGAACAAAGGGCTTGCTTGTTTGTTGCTTGAGACATACTTGTGTGACAAGAAGTTGTTCTGGATCTCTGAGACAGAATCTTAGGACAAAACTCAGGCTGGCTACACGCCTGCCTCTGCCTTACAAGCGCTGAGATCACAGACATCCACAGCCATGCCTGGGATTAATGATTGTTTTATATTTACTCAAGTATACATAAGATATCTTTATATTTAATATATAAAGATTTGAGTTATTCAAGAGTCCCCTTTCACCTCAATCTGAAGGACTCCAAATAGCGTAGGGGAAATTGCCATGGACTCCTATCTCCTTGGCATGACATGGATGAGGCTGTCCTGGAATCAGAAAAGCTGTGATTAGCACTGTGAGACATTCATGCGATTGTCATTAAGATTATCCCTCACAGAGAGAAGTAGAACTCATGAGGCATCACACTAGCAATGCAGAAGGCATGCACTCAGGACAGCACACTAACAGTGCAGAAGACATGCACCGGGGCTCACTGAGCAGCACACTAGACAGCAACCTAGTGAATCTTGAGGCTTGCAAGAGGTTCTGGCTGACAGGAGCTTGTGAGGCACATAAAGCCCAATCCCTCTTCAGGGATATATACGTAGTTAGCAATTATTGACAGAGATTGTTTTTGAGGGGTTATAATCACCCATAAGTTACCCCAGATAAACTTGTTGGTTCACCAAACTAGACTTGGGTGGAATATGGTCTTTGGCTCGTCCTTAATGTCCTGACCAGAACGAGAACAAGACAGACCCAAAGCTGAGTTTGGAAGAGCTTGCTTTTGCTGTTGTATAGAAGAGCATGTAACTAGGGTTTCTCTGCCTGAAAGAGAACTGTTTGCTAAGTATGGAGTGGCAGGCCTTTTTGATGAGTAGAGTCAGCCACACAAGTACTCTAACGAGTTGATGGATATGAAGAATGTATTATAGTCTCTGAAAGTAATACATGTGCAATGAGATAATAACCAGGATATGGTTATTGTCATGTGACCCTTACTCTGGATAAGACATGCAGCTGATGCTGAGCAGATAGAGCTCAGCAAGGCATGTGGATGCTATTCTTCAAACTAGCTTTAGGAGGCAAAAGACCAGAGCTGGAGTAGGGGAAAGTGGAGATATTGGTTTGCCATTTCTTTCTTTCTTTTTAAATGTACATGAGTGTTTTGCCTAAATGTATCTCTACACTACTTTTGCTCCTAGTGACTTTGGAGGCCAAAAGAGGGCATTGGATCCCCTGGAATAGGAGTTTCAACGTTTGTGAGCCACCATGTAGATTCTGGGAATTGAACCTGTGTCTTATGGAAAAGCAGCCTGTGTTCTTTTTTTAATTTAATTAATTAATTAATTAATTTTACAACCCAATATCAGCCTTTCCTTTCCTCTCAGTACTTCCTTATGCAAGCCCTGCCCCTTTACTTTCCCCTCTCGGATGTCAAACACCCTCACACCACACCCTCCCACCCCCATCCCCATCCCACACACCAACCTTCACCCCACCCCAGTCCCACACATCAAGTTGCTGTGGGACTAGGCACATCCTCTCCTACTGAGATAAGTCTGTACATTTAGGGGCAGGGGATCCACAGGCAGGCATGCAGCAGGCTCAGGACAACCCCTGCTCCGGTTGTTGAGGTACACACATGAAGACCAAGCTGCTACGTATGTGGAGGGGACATAGGTCCAGTCCAGGTTTGCTCTTTGGTTGGTGATTCAGTCTCTGGAAGCCCCTAAGGGTCCAGGTTAGTTAACTCTGTTAATCTTCCTATGGAGTCCCTGTCCTCTTCAAGTCCCTCAATCTTTCTCCTAATTCTTCCATAAGACTCCCCAAGCTTTATCTAATGTTTGGCTGTGGGTCTCTGCATCTCTTTCCATTGGCTGCTGGGTAGAGCCTCTCAGAGGACAGTTATACTAGGTTCCTGTCTTCAAGCATAACAGCATATCATTAATACTTTCAGGAACTGGTTCTTGCCCATGGAATGGGTCTCAATTTGGGACAGTCTTTGGTTGGCCATTCCCTCTGTCTCTATTTTGTCTTTGTCCCTGTACATCTTGTAGGCAGGACACATTTTGGGTCCAAGGCTTTGTGGGTCAATTGCTGTCCTTATCTTTCCACTGAGAGTCTACCCTGGATATAGGAAGTGGCCACTTCAGGATCCATATCCCTCACTGCTAGGAATCTCAGCTGGAGTTGTCCCTACAGATCCTCTAGAAGATCTCTAGATATTAGCCATATTACCGGTTATTTGGATTGTTGGGCCTCTCCCCATCCCAGATCTCAGTCATGCCCTATAGAGTGCCCCCCGCAGCCTAACTCCCTTCTCTCTCCTCTGTTTTCCTTACATATGATCTGCCCCTACCTCCACTCTTCTCTTCATCCTGTCTTCCACCCAGACCCCTCCTTCCATTTACCTCAGATATCTGTTTTGTTTCCCCTTCTGAGAAAGATTCAACCATCATTCCTTGGGCCTGTCTTGTTATTTGGCTTCTTTGGACCTGTTGATTATAGCTGTTTATCTAGTACTTTATGGCTAATATCCACTTATAAGTGAGTACATACCATGCACATCCTTTTTGGTATAGCTTATGTCACTCAGGATGATAGTCACATCCATTTGCCTGTGAAATTCATGATGTCTTTGCTTTTAATGTCTGAGTATTATTCCATTGTGTAGATATACCACATTTTCTGTATCCACTCTTGAATTGAGAGACATCTAAATTGTTTCTAGTTTCTGGCTATTACAAATAAAGCTGCTATGAACACAGTTGAGCATAGTCCTTGTGGGATGGTGGAACAACTTTTGAGTTTATGCCCAGAAGTGGTATAGCTGGATCTTGATGTAGAACTATTTCCAATCTTCTGAGAAACTGCAAAATTGATTTACAATTGATTAAATAACCAGAGTGGTTGTATAAGTTTTCACTCTCACCAGCAGTGAAGCAGTGTTCCCCTTGCTTCAAAACCTCCACAGCATATCCTGTCCTTTGAGTTTTTGATCTTAACTATTCTAATGGGTGTAAGATGGAATCTCAGAGTCGATTTGATTTGCATTTCCCTGATGACAAAAGACTTTGTACATTTCTTTAAGTGTTTCTTGGCCATTTGAGATTCCTCTATTGAGAATTCTCTTTTAGCTCTGTACCTCATTTTTATTTGGGTTAGGAGTTCTCTGGTAGAATTTTAGGGGTCATGTATGTATATTATCATATCATCTGCAAATAGCAATACTTTGACTTCTTTCTTTCTGTTTTGTATTCCTTTGATCTCCTGTAGTTTTCTTATTGCTCTAGCTAGAACTATATTGAAGAAATCTGGGAAGAGTGGACAGCCCCTATTATTTTGCTCCTATTTTGGTGGAAATGCTTTATGTTTCTCTCCATTTAATTTGATATTGGCTATTGGCTTGCAGTATACTGCATTTATTGTATTTAGGTATACCCCTTGCATCCCCGCTCTCTCCAAGACTTTTATCATGAAGTGATATTTAATTTTGTCAAATGCTTTTTCTGTGTCTAGTAATATGATCATGTGGTTTTTGTCTTTCAGTTTGTTTACATAGTGGATTATGTTGATGGATTTTTTTTCATATATTAAACCACTCCTTCATCCCTGGGATGAGACCTACTTGTTCATGATGGATGATGTCTCAACATGTTTTTGGATTTAGTTTGCATTTTATTATTTTTGCATCAATGTTCAAAGGGAAATTGATTTGAAATTCTCTTTCTTTCTTGAGTCTTTATGTAGTTTAGGTATCAGGGTGACTGTGGCATCATAGAATGAACTTAGCAGTGTTCCTTCTGTTTCTATTTTGTGGAATAGTTTGAGAAGTATTGGCATTAGCTCTTCCTTGAAAACCTCGTAGAATTCTGCCCTAAAACCATCTGCCCCAGGGCTTCTGGGGGTTATGAGACTTTCATTGACTGTTTCTATGTCCTTAGGAATTATAGAACTATTCAGATAGTTTACTTGATCTTGATTCAATATTCATAATTGGTATCTGTCTAGAAAATCATCCATTTCATTTAGATTTTTCTAATTTTATGGAGTATGATTTTTTTTGTAAATGCAAAGTGTTTTATTCTGTAGAAATACAGCATGCTGGAGTCTCCCACTGCCAAAATAGACAACTAATTGAGCTTGCAAGCCCAATTTAAAGCACTTTAGGGGCATTCTGATACTCCAGAACCATTCCTGGGGCATGGGGGTCTGGAAAGTGTTGCTGAGGAATACTGGGGTACATGAGCTTTATCTTACTTTACATCTAGCCATTCCAGAACCATTATTGAAGTGTAGGGGCTGAAGATTGGGTTTTTTCTAGTAACTGACTTGCCTAGGTTTGCCTGCACTGGCTTAAGTTCTTTGACCTAGTCTTCTGAACTGCCAATTTGAAGCCTGTTATGGAGTCAGGTTAGCCTTTTCAAATACATATATGTAGGTCTTCAGGTTGGGTAGGTAGAGCACCTAAGTACAGGTGCACAAGGAGGTCAGGATCTTCAAAGAAGCTGTAACTGGAGATACAACTATTTCTGAAGTACCTGACCAGGGTTCTGGAAACTAAATCCAGGTCCAAACTCGCTAAGCTTATTCTGCCTCCATATTGAGTACTTATTGTGTGTGTGTGTGTAACCAAGTGTATGCAGTGCCTGTGGGGATCACAATATTTAATCATGGGAACATCACACTAGGATTATTTATACATCTTTGAAGACTTTACTCATGATCCACCCACCAGGCAGATGCAGAATGGGGAATGTCAGAATAGCTTCACTGCACATTGAGAAGTCATGTGAAACAAGGTTAGACATCAGTGTGTACAGTCAAAGAACTGTTCTGACTATGATTTGAGGGCCAAGTAATGACTGAGAAGCACATCACAGAGAATATGAGGTTTTCAGGATCTGAGCATAATTTCATAGGTAGGAGAAAGCCAGTGAAGAGTCAGTCCTGACAGGAGTTTGGACCATTGTTTCATCACATTGAGAAATGTCCAAAACCATGTGTTTTGGGCCCTCTGGATGAGAGACCAGTCCCTAGGAGTATCTTAGTATCCAGAAGGAATAATATTCCTGTTGTTACTCCTGGCACAAACAATGTATGAAATCACCATCTTCATATAAATAACGCTCATCACAGTCAGAACAGGAATAAGAACAAAGGAGACTGAATTGGGCTGCCTTACACCCATGAGTGTTTCCCTGAGTTCAGCACAATACTGAGAAAATGTGTCTACTTCAACATACTTAGACTCATTGTAGACCTCTAATGGAGCAGGATACATTTCTGTGGTCAACTGGCTCAGATTGGTAGTGTGGAGCAGAAAGTCCTTCAGGATACCCTTGGAGATGTTGTTGTCATACAAATTGATGCTAGTGAGCTGGGAGCATTTGATAAGAGCAGGCAGAAGTTTACTGAGGTGAGAGTCACTCATCCTACAGTTTTCTAAGTTCAGCATCTGCAGATTATCTGCGACATTCTTTAAGAAATCTCCTAGAGGGTTGACATCCAACTCAGTTAAAGTGGCACCTCTCAAGCAAAAGATGTTTAAGCTGACTGTAGTTCCAGTGCTGGGCAAATGACTCCAAATCTGCCTGAGAGAGCTGGCACAGGGTGATCTCGAGGGACACCAATGGGGCTAGACACCTGAACAACTCTTTCATGTGGTCTGTGAGAAAATAGACATCATCAATAGTGAGATGCTGGAGACAGCTGAGTTTGCGGAACAGAGAAATGATCTTGGTGACGTTCCTCTTCTCCTGTTGTGTGGAAGTGCTTGTTCCAAAGATGCGTGTTAGCATGAGTTTCTGAAGCTTTCTCATCTTGCTGATATGAGGTACAAATTTTGCCAGTTTGGACAGATTCCCCACTGTATTCAGTTCCAACTCCTTGATGGACTCTGGCTGTAATAATTTTAACACATTCCTGACCTTGGGCCCTTCCATTGCTCCAATCTCCAACTTCTCATAGCACAGATGCAAGAAATACTTTCTCTCCTTTGCCCACTGCAACAACTGTGTTTAGTGTTTATCTTCATGCAAAGAAGACATAAAGGAAAGGTCACGGAACAGCTTCAAACACTGCTTCCTTGTGCATTTTCCTTGTGCATCCTCCTCTACTTGCTTCTTAAGCATAGTTTCTCCTAAGTAGTCTCTGCCCTCTCTTCCATCCTGCATAGCCGAGGAAGCATGGTATTCATTCAAGTGAACCACTTGAAGCCTGCACATGCTGGGGCGATACTTCCGTTTCAGCCATGTGTCTACTCCATCCAGTATAGCCTGGAAGGTCTGAAAGTTGGGTTTATTAATCAGTAACCCAATATGAAGGCAAGGATAGGGCCAGTATTCCACCAGGATCTTAATCATCTCTGCTTTTCTTTGAGTGTTGGCCTCCTTGAACAGAGGTAGGAATAATCCCCATGGTAGGTACTCCAGGTCAGAGATGTTCAATACTTCATCCCTCACCAGTCTATGTGAAGTCAGCGTCTCGAGTGTGAGTGGGGCATAGAATACCATTCTGATGGATCTTTAGGGAGATGATCCTGATTAGGATACGGGTGACAAGAGTCCTGGGACCTGAGTGTCTCCTCCGGCTCTGATCAAGTATGATCTTTTGAAATAAAACTTAATGGTTCTTTGAATTTCCTCAGGGTCCATTGTTGTGTCTCCCTTTTCATTCCTGATTTGGTTGATTTGGATACTGTCTCTCTGCATTTTGGTTAGTTTCGATAAGGGTTTGTCTATCTTGATTTTCTAAAGAACCAGCTCTTGGTTTAATTGATTCTTTGTATTGTTCTCTTTGTTTCTAATTGATTGATTTCAGCCCTGAGTTTGATCATTTCTTGACCTCTACTCTTCCTGAGTATGTTTCCTTCTTCTTTTCTACATACTTCAGGTGTACTTTTACTTTGTTTGTATGAGAACTCTCTAATTTCTTTATGAGGGCACTTAGTGCTATGAACAAACTTTCTTCTTAGCATTGCTTTCATAATGTCTCGTAAGTATGGATAAGTTTGCCCTCAGTTTCATTGAATTCTAGACAGTCTTCAGTTTCTTTCTTTGTTTCTTCCCTGACCCAATGGTCATTGAGTAGAGAGTTGATCAGTTTCCATGAGTATATAGGCTTTCTGTTGTTTCTGTTGTTGTTCAAGTCCAGATTTAATCCATGGTAACCTGGTAAGACTCAACGGGTTATTTCAACCTTCTTGTATCTGATGAGGCTTGTTTTGTGACTAATTATATGGCCAATTTTGGGGAAGGTTCCATGAGTTACTGTGAAGAAGGTATATTCTTTTGTGTTTGAGTGAAATGTTCTATGGCTATCTGTTAGACCCATTTGAATCATAACCTCTGTTAATTTCATTATTTCTCTGTTTAGATTCTGTCTCAATGACCTGTCCATTAGTGAAAGTAGGGTGTTGAAGTCTCCTACTCTTTTTTTTTTTTCTTTTCGAGACAGGGTTTCTCTGTGTAGCCCTGGCTGTCCTGGAACTCACTCTGTAGACCAGGCTGGCCTCAAACTCAGAAATCCACCTGCCTCTTCCTCCCAAGTGCTTGGATTAAAGATGTGCACCACTACTTCCTAGCAAAGTCTCCTACTATTAATGTGTGGGGTTCGAAGTATGATTTAAGCTTTAGTAATATTTCTTTTACATATGTGAGTACCCTTGTATTTGAGGCATAGATGTTCAGAATTGAGATGTTCTCTTGATGAATTTTTCTTTTGATGAGTATGAAGTATCCTTCTCTGTCTCTTTTGATTACTTTCAGTTGGAAATCTATTTTATTAAATATTATTATAATGGCTACTCCAGCTTGTTTCTTGGGTCTATTTGCTTGGAAAACCTTTTTCTAGTCCTTTATAATGAGATAATGACTATTGTATTAGTCAGGGTTTCTATTCCTGCACAAACATCATGACCAAGAAGCAAGTTGGGGAGGAAAGGGTTTATTTAGCTTACTTCCACATTGCTGTTGATCACCAGAGGAAGTCAGCACTGGAACTCAAGCAAGTCAGGAAGCAGGAGCTGATGCAGAGGCCATGGAGAGATGTTTCTTACTGGCTTGCTTCCCCTGGCTTGCTCAACCTGCTCTCTTATAGAACCCAAGACTTCCAGCCCAGGGATGGCACCACCCACAAGGGGCCCTACCCCCTTGATCACTAATTGAGAAAATGCCCCACAGCTGGACCTCATGGAGGCACTTCCCCAACTGAAGCTCCCTTCTCTGTGATAACACCAGGCTGGGTCAAGTTGACACACAAAACCAGCCAGTGCAACTATCTTTGTTGCTGAGAATTGTTTCTTGTATACAGCAGTGCCATGGACCGGGGTTTCTTCGGGGAGCCCTTGTTCCTCGGGGTGAGAGTTCTGGCCAGGTGGGCTAGGAATTTGGCGGGTGATAAACAGAGTCGACACAAGAGAGTGCTGAGTCTGAATATATTTCTTAAAAATAGCATGAGGCTTTTACAGTCATTCCAAAAGAGAAAGAGAAATCTGGCAGCTCAGTAGTAGAGGTACATCTGAGGCCATCTACAATACACTGGGTCTAAAATAGCAGCCATCTCCTCTGGACTGGTGCAGCACCCCCAGGCTCCGAGCCGGAGTCCCGGGGGCGGGGGGGGGGGGCCTGCAGGTGCGCCAGCCAGGAGGGTAGAGGCTTGAATCTCGAATCTAACATCTCAACAGCTCAATGCTGACTGCTGCACACTGTCTCACACACACACACTCAGCTCAAGGTCCCGCCCATCCTTAGTAAAAATGCCTACTATGCTAATCTTCTGGGCTAGTAGAGACTTGTCTCTTTCTTGCTAATTCCTAGGAGTGGTTCAGCTGCAGTCCTTGATTGAGAATGAGGATATTAGTTAAACTTGCCTTGGGATTGTGGACGACCACTCAGCAAACTACAATGCCCTATTCCCTTCATTATTTCCCTAACAATGCCAGGGGCAATTAGTCTGGATGGGTAACATTCTTTACGAAATTCCAGGCCAGGGTTTGGCTAAGATGTTGGTAAAGGTCAGAGAACAATGTCCAATTTTGTCTAGCTATTAGTAAATCATATCTTGGTGGACACCAAGCGCTCGAGTTTGCAAGGACATATCTGGGCTACCTCTGAGTTAGGGGTGCCAGGAGACATTGCAGGAGACTGGCTTCCATGAAGCTTTTGCCTCATAAACTGCTGTCACGCAAAGTGTGCATGGCACAGCAGAATGATAAATTCTGTTTACAACACATTCATTGTTAGCTTGTGTCTTTTTACTGGGGATTTGAGTCCATTGATGGCTGAGAGATATTAATGGCAAATGATGATATTTCCTGTTAGTTTGATGTTGGTGGTGGTTGAGTGTGTGTGTGTGTGTGTGTGTGTGTGTGTGTGTGTGTGGTTGTGTTTCTTTTCTATTGGTTTTAATGGTGTGAAATTATTTATTCCTTGTGTTTTCTTGAGTATAGTTAGCCTCATTGGATTGAAGTTTTCCTTCTAGTATCCTCTATAGGGCTGGGTTAGTGAAAAGATATTGTTTGAATTTGATTTTGCCATGGAATATTTTGGTTTCTCCATCTATGATGATTGAAAGTTTTGCTGGGTATGGTATTCTAGGATGACATCTGTGGTCTCTTAGGTCTTCAAGACAATTGCCCAGGCCTTTCAAGCTTTTAGAGTCTCAGATGAGAAATCAAATGTAATTCTGATAGGTCTGCCTTTATATGTTACTTGGCCTTCTTTAGGCTAACCTGAAGTGGAAAAACCTGATCCTTGAGGGTGTCACCTGGGATGGGACCCTGAGCTGTATAAAGAGGAAAAATGGTCTCTTTCTCTTCCGGTCCCAGGCGGTGCGGGAGCCGTGGGTTACCATGCAGACATGGCCAAGTCCAAGAACCATACCACACACAACCAGTCCCGCAAATGGCACAGAAATGGCATCAAGAAACCCCGGTCACAAAGATACGAATCTCTAAAGGAGGTTGACCCCAAGTTCCTGAGGAACATGCGCTTTGCCAAGAAACACAACAAGAAAGGCCTGAAGAAAATGCAGGCCAACAACGCAAAGGCAGTGAGTGCACGCGCAGAGGCCATCAAGGCCCTGGTGAAGCCTCAGGCCGTCAAGCCCAAGATGCCAAAGGGTCCCAGCCGCAAACTCAGCCGTCTGGCGTTCATCGCTCACCCCAAGCTTGGGAAGAAGATTCGAAGCTACATGGCTAAGGGTCAAAGGCTCTGCCAACCAAAGCCCAAGGTTCAAACAAAGGCAGGGGCCAAAGCTCCAGCTAAGGCCCAGGCTTCAGCTCCAGCCCAGGCTCCCAAAGGTGCCCAGGCCCTCAAAGGTGCCCAGGCCCCTGTGAAGGCCCCATAGAAAAGGCTCCTGCCAGTGTGAAGATGAATGGACTGCTGTGACACAGCTACTTACACAGTTTGCAGATGACCCGTGTCCTATGCTGTTTTTACAAATAAACTGGAGGCAAGATCTGTTAAAAAAAAAAAAAAAAGAGGAAAAATGGGCTGAACACAAAAATAAATTACTCCCGGGTTCTAGACTGCAGAAGTAACGGTTAGCTGCCTCTAGCTCCCGATATTATAACTTCCTCCCAATGATGGGCTCTACCTCAATCTCTGAGCCAAATAAAAGCCTTTCTTTCTTAAGCTGCATTTATCTGGGTGTTTTAGCACATCACCAGGAAAAGTAAAACAGGAGCCCCTTCTGAGATAGAGATCCCTGGAACCCATTGGAAAACTCAGATTGAAGAGGGAGAGAGAGAGGGAGAAACAGTAGAAGATAATTCTCAGAGCCAGACTTTAGTACAGAGGAAGCAGAAATTCAGAATCCATGATTCAGCATGCAGATCAAGCCAAGTACAGGAAACTACGGTCATCAGGGAATACTCTGCCTCTAAGCTGATTCTGAATTAGGAAAGGTTTATAAGGGAAGAATGGGATGCCCACTCACACGCACGCATATGCGCACACATGCATACCCACATGTGTGTGTCCCTGCTTGCCTTCATGTCTGGGTTCACATACACTACAACACACTGAGAAGTCAGAAACCAACTTGTGGGAGTCAGTTCTCCCCCACGGGAGATCTGGGAATCGAACCCGTCATCAGGCTTAAGGACAAGCTT
>JADRCD010234096.1:0-17793 GCA_019843815.1 Montemys delectorum
CAATAGATCAATAAAAATGTACATAAAACAAAATGGCACTGTTGGTGTTTCACATTAGTACAGGAAACACTGTGGGTTTCCTGAGATCCTTTTTGTGTCTGTTTCAGAAACTCTATTTCAAAGGCTTGAGGGTGGAGCTCAGCTGGAAGAATCTGGCCCTTACACACAACCAGGCTATGGGTTTGGTCTTCTGCACCGCATAAACGGGGCAGGGTGGCATATGTGGTTATTCCAGCGCTTGGGAGGTGGATGCAGGAAGAGCATAAGTTCCAATGTTATCTTGATGTATGTAGCAAGTTTCAGGCTAGTCTGGGCTGCATGAGCCTAAAACAGTTATGATAATAAAATCAACAAAGATTAAACTAAAGAAGCCACATAAAAAGGAGGAAGTATAGAAAGAAAGTCAGTGGTCTGCAGTTAATCGTCTTGTAAAGACTGGCCTAATATGTTAAACCCTAACTCAGCATCCCACAGACAGAGCCCCAGAGCAGAAGGGCATCCTGACGTGTGGGACCTTGTAGGTAGAAGGTTCTTCAGTGAGGCCCTCAGAGGTAGTGCTTCTCCAAGGCCCTGGGGATCAACACATCCTTGAGGGCGGTTGCCCATGAGCTTAGCAGGCTGCCTAGGCCCCCACTGAGTATATAGAGTAAATAAAGTAAGGGGCAGGTCGATAGCACAGGCTACATGTCACTTTCATGGTGAGGGACAGGACTGTCCATCTCACGGCTGTGCTGAAACCATTGACAGAAGCACCCAGAGGGAAGAGTTCATTTTACCTTGGCTCATGTTGGCTATACAGATCATCATGGTGGGGAAGGTGTAGAGTTGGAGCTGAGGTGTCAGTCAAGTGTCCATAGTCAAGTCAACAAGCAGAGAGAGAGAGAGAAGGGGAGGAAGAGGAGAGGAGGAGTAGCGAGAAGAAGAGAGGGGAGAAGAAAGAGGGGGGAGAGAGAAAAAAGAGAGGGAGAGGGCCAGTTACTGCCTCCTTTTGGTTCTGTTAGGACCCCGGCCCATGAGATTGTGATCTTCATATTAAGGGTGGGTCATCTCAGTTAAAGCTCTCTAGAAACAGCCCTACAGACATGCCCACAGTTATGGCTCCTAAGTGATTGCAAATCTGGTTGAGTTGACATTCTCAATGAGCCTTCGAAAAGACTCAGTTGGATTACTGATATCCAGCATGGAAAGCAGACTGTGGCTCACCAGTTCTGCCAGTGGGCTGGCACAGGCTTTGAATACCCAAGTGTCACCTGGAGGAGCATGAGGGACTCAGCAGTGTGAAGACCCTCTTTTCCACTCCCATTGCTTAATCCCAGATCCAGTGCTGTGAAGAGACATTACAACCAAGGCAACTCTTATAAAAGAAAGCACTTAATCGGGGCCTTCTTAGAATTTTAGAGTTTGCCCATTGTCATCATGGCAGGAGCATGGCACTACATGGTATGGTACTGGAGAAATAGCTGAGAGTACAACCTCATCCAGAAGCAGAGAGGGAGAAGGAGAGGGAGAGGGGAAGGGGATGGGGATGGGGGGGGGAGGGGCAAAGGGAGAGGGAGAGGGAGAGGGAGAGGGAAAGGGAGAGGGAGATACTGGGCCTGGCGTGGGCTTTTGAAACCTCAAAGCCCACCCCCAGTGACAGACTTCTTCCAACAAGGCCACGCCTTCTAATCCTAATCCTTTCACATAGTTCCACTCCCTGGAGACCAAGCATTCAAACATATGAGCCTATGGGGGCCATTCTTATTCAAACCACCACACCAGTTATGTGTCCTCTGTCCCCACCCTTCCTCTCAAAGCAAACCAAACCCAAGGCAAACAGAACCAAGAACACATTCCTCTCAGCTGTACACCCACTTGTCACTGTCACTCTGTCATCACTTGTCCATTTAGCTGCTCCAACAGCACTCCAGGAATGCACCAAGAGGACTTTTAAAAATAAAATATCAATCAATAGCATCCAGACAATGAAGCAAAACAAACCTGGCTGGAGAGATCCAGAGGTCTGCAGGATTCTAGGGTCTTCTCAGGCCTGGAGTGAGATAGTGTGTGGAGAGAGAACACCAGGTTGTACCATATGCAAAGATGATCTCTGTCATTTGCACACGTACCCTTCCACATTCCTAGCACAGTGCCAGGCATGCAACCTCTGCTCTGCAAGCTGTTATTGAATAAATGAGGACTCAGCATGGAGTCAGCTGAGCCATAGCATTTGAGAATATCTGGTCTCACTTGGCAAGGGGGCTCAGCAGTGTAAACAGCTAATGAACCTAACTAGTTAACAAAACTTGGAGCTCATAAAGCATGCCATGAAGGTTCCCAAACCAGACAGAACACACAGTTACAGGCAGAGGACCAGTAGGTATGTAGATCTGACCAGTGGCCTCACCAAGAGCACATCTAAGGAGACTAGAGCTGGGAGCTGCAGGGGTGTGGTCCAGTGGTCCTGGGGGGGCTTGTGCCCATGCCCAAATGACCTCCAGTCCAGAGAACAGCTGTTGTGTTCAGGTCCAAGAGAAAAAATTGCTGATCCATATGTCCTTGGTAAGCCAGCTTGTGTCCTGATTAGAAGTGTCCAGATGATCAATTGGAGGGTCCCCAGCCAGCTCTGGAGCATGGCCATACTGCTGAAGGTTGGTTCAACGTTCACTTGCACCAGCATATACCCAGATCCTCTGCTTCCATTCTTCATCAAGGAAACATTTGACAAACAGCTTTACTGATTCTATTGGGGAGAATGATGGAGTAAAACATGTTCTGAAGAGGTGGGACTCAAAATGAAACAGGAATCCAACTGGAAAAGCTCCTTTCATGGATTGTTGCATTTAATGTACTGTTACATTAACAATGAGAAAAAGCCACAGCACATCCTGGCTGAGGGCTCCCAACAGACCATGGCAATGAAAACGATGATGACGATGACAATGATGATGATGATAATGATGAAGACAATAATGACGACGACGACGATGATATGACACTGCTGCTGCTGACAATGATGATGACGATGATGACAATGATAACGATGATGATGATGGTGATAATGATGACAACGTCAATAATGAACATGATGATTATGATGACAACAATAATAATGATGATGATGACGACAATGATGACAATAGTGATAATGGTGATAAAGATGATGATGATGATGCATGTGTGCATTCATATGTATGCACATGTGAGAAAGCCAGATGACAAACCTTAGGTATCTTTCTGAAAAATGTCACTCACTTCCTTTGAGACAGGGCCTCTTATTGGATTGGAGCTTACTGACTAAATCAGGCTGACTGGCCAATAACCTCAGGATGCTTCCGTTCCTACTTCCTCAGTGTTGGTACTATAAGTGTGTGCTATTGTCCCTGGCATTTCATGTGGGTTCTGAGATTGAACTCATGACCTCATGCTCGTAAGGTAAGCACTTTAGTGAATGATCTACCTCTCCAACTCCATAATGGTACCTTAAATCTACACAGACCTTTGTTCTAATCACAGACAATGGAAGCTGGCAGATAGGAAAATAGCCACAGGTATCAGTGTGTTGAGAGTCTTTGGAATATGGAGAAGGACGAAGACCACAGTCAATGCTCAGTCATTTTCCTTTATCATTTCTTGTTTTTCGAGAGGGAATGCAGGAAGCAACGTGTTTTCTTGTCTTCATGATAGTTCATGTTGATCACCAACCTGATGGAACTTAGAATCATCATGGAAACAAATGTCTGGGCGTGTCCATGAGAGATCGTATCCCCTGGATCAGGTTAACTGGTGTGGAAAGACCGTGTCTAAAGGTGGTCAGAACCATTTCATGGGCTGAGATCCCATGAGGATAAAAAGGAGAAAGTGAGCTGAGGGCCACACATCATGCTCCTTTGCTTCCTGTCTGTGGATGGGATGAGCCCCCAACTCTTACTGCCGTGCCTTCCCTGGCTCGACAGGCCCCATTACTGGAGCATGAGGTGAGATGAAGTCTCTTTTCCTTAAGCCGCCTTTATTAGGTGTCTTGTCCTGCAAGACAAAACCACGAGAGCAGTGTTACATGTGGATTGGAGTAAGGCGGGGCTTCCCGGAGTGCCTGGTACTGCTATCAGCTACTTGGTCCCTTCACTGTGACTGCACTCAAGCACCTGCATTTTAAGCACAACTAACAACTAACTATGGCATTATTTGTGTGTCCACTAAGACTACAGTTGGGATCACCGAGTTTTCTGTGAAAACTTAATAAAATGTCTTTTGTGGTCAGGCGTGGCGGCGCACGCTTTCAGCCCTGGTACTTGGGAAGCAGAGGCAGGTGGATTTCTGTGAGTTTGAGGCCAGCCTCCTTTACAGAGTGAGACGCTGTCCTAAATAAAAAGCCCAAATCACCATCTTTTATGTTTTATTAAAAATTAATTGAAAAACCTCAAACTTGACACATTTAGTTCATACCAGTGATGATCACTTATGAACATCAGATACAAAACTCTCTCCAAAGTGTGAATTTTTCTGGAAAAAAAAACTTAGCAAGAAGCACTCAGGATTTAAATCAAAGAAATCAGAAGCAATTTATTTTTAAAAGATTTATTTTTATTACCTCTCTCCCCCTCTCTCTTTCTCTCTCTTTCCCCTCCCTCTCTCCACCTCTCTCTCCCCCTTCTCCCTCTTTCTCTCCCTCCCTCTCTTTCTCCCTCCCCTCCCTCCCTTCTTTCTGTCTGTTGCTCTGTGCCTCCCAATGTGGGTGCTGGGAATGGAACTCTGGTCCTCTGCAAGTACAGCAAATGCTCTTGACCATGGAGCCATCTCTCCAGTACCAGAAACATTTTCAAAAGACACTTAACTACAAGAAGGCATACCAGGCTACTGGCAGCAAGAACACATTTCCATCTTGTTAATTGTCCCTAAATGAATCTCCATAGGACATGCTAGGAACCTGGCAGAGCAATTCTAACCCTCATTCAGAAGGCTACATTGAGGAGGATCTCCAGAACGTCTCTGAAAAGGCAAAGAGAAGGTCCTGCCCCAACGGATGTAACACTGGGAATGTTGTCTCAGCTTTGAAAACACTGTGATTAACGCTGGGTTAAAATAATGAGCAGAGAGAAACGAGTAGCTTTCAACCCAGCCTTGCCTGTGTGGCGTGGTGTATAACGGTGGTTGACATCAGCCTTTGAGTCCAAAGGGAGAGGAGGGAGCAGTGAATGGAATGCTGGGATAGGCATGGAAGAACCTGGGGGAAGGGGCACGCTGGGTCATCCCAGGCAGTGTGTCAAGATCAACTCAGATCAAGCAGAGAAAAAAAAAAAAACAACTAAAAGCCAGATGGTCTGTAAAGCCCAAGTGAATATTTAGGACAAATATACATTCAGAAACATGGAAAGTATGAAAAAGTAATGAGAAAAGGAGAGAGGACGCACAGACAGCACACATACAAAGCATTAAGAATGTCTCTTTTCTGGCTGTGTGGTGATGTTGCATGCCTTTAATCCAGGTGCTCGGGAGGCAGAAGTAGGTGGATCTCTGGGCAGCCTGGTCTACAGAGTGAGTACCAGGACAGCCAGAGCTACACACAGAGGAACATTGTCTTGAAAAACAAACAAACAAAAGGGAATTTGTTTTGTTTTCTTTCTTTCTTTTTTTTTTTAAATCGACAGCAACCACTAAGGCCTACTAAAGTTTTTTTGGAAAAGAAAAACTATTAGTAGTAGGCTGTTGTGATAGAAGAGGGGTGCATGGCAGATGCTGAGAAGTGGCATGCCACTTAGTGGGAGCCATTAGATGCAAATTAAAAGAGCTTACCAGTTTGGGGCTTCTGAACTTACCAAACCAAAACACAGTGTGTTCAGAGCTGGTGCCTGTAAGTTGGAATGGAGATTTCTATAGACTTCTACTCAAAGGATGGATGGACTGACATAATCTCTCTGGAGGACGAACAGCTGGCAACAGTCTCAAAAGTTTCTGTTGGTCCTGGTGATTTCTATGGACGTAAAGTTTTGGAACTGAATAATACTCAGAATGTTGAACAAAAACATGCAGACCACAGAACTATTTGTAGTAAGGTAAAATCGAAACAAACAAACCAACCAAGCTACTTTCTAGAGTTCAAAACACTATTCATTAGTTGGCTCACAAAGGAAAAAAAGTATTTTGTGGGGTTCTGGAGAGAAAGAAGAGCCTGGGAGTCGGGAAGGCATAGGAAAGGGTGCTGAGTGGGGTTGGGGACAGTTGGGCACTCTGTCGTGGTGACATGGGGCTCACAGTATCAGAAGACAAGCTCAGAGGCTTTTGTAGCAGGGTCTCACTCCCTTAGAAGGGTTTAAAGGGTGAGGACTCTGTTGGCCGCCTTTGATTCATTCTTTTCATTGGTGTACACTTAATGATTCATTCTTTTCATTGGTGTACACTGAATGTTTGGTGGGAAACATGGGAGAACAGTTCTTTCAGATGTTGAGCGCCATTTGATAGGGTTGAGGTGTGAGGACCTAGCCAAGATCCTTTGTCGGCAGAGGTTCTTCACAGGGAAGCCAGTTGGTGATGTCTCACGGCATTCATGAGATGGTGTTCAAGCAGTTTCATTTGGACTTTAGTCAGTAGGGGGTGCCCTGATGCTGGAAAAGCCAACATTAACCAAGAGTAGCACTTGCTCATGAGCTTTAGGTCCCTTGTTTTGTTGGCTGTCCATGTCCCTGCTCAGGCCTCACTACCCTGATCAACTCTGAATGCTGACAGTGCTGTGCACTCAGGGGTAGAGCTGTCTTCGTAAGAGTTCATTGAGGGTTGCTATTAATGTTATTGCTAAAGATGGGATGCTTTCAAGAAGCTGATATTGTGAAGAGAACAACTTAATGTTGTTATGTTAGCATCTTTTTCTCATGACAAGTTCTCTATCATGACATCGGGAAAGTACTAGAAGGAAATCGATGTGAACTTTCAACATTTCCCATGCCTGATAATCAAGACTAATGGTGACCTTTACGTAAAGAACATTGCATGAGGCGTTCATTAAAGAGAAGGACTTAGCTGTAGAAACTTTCTTCTTTTCAAATTTCTTCATGAAGTATAATTACTGAAATGCCACACTTATTAAATTTTAAGGAGTTGCATCGAGGAACAGAGAAGATAATAAAATGAGGCGGTCGGTAGCATTTTGGGTACAGAATGGCATATTTAGGATTTGATAGAGGCAACAATATCGTAACAGAAGGATCAAATAATCTCTAGGCTGAAGCACATGAGAAGAATAAACACTTCAGAAGAGAGACAAACAGGCATAGACGTGAAGAAAGCCCCAGCAAGGCAGAACAGCTGCCGTGTTTGTGAGGGTGAAGTGTGGACGCTGAGAGCTCACGCGGCTTGCCTGATAAGGCCATATAGCAGGGGGCAGGAAATCTCTTAAAAATACCTAAAAGCTGTCTTAAGACAGAAAAATATAAGCTATGAAAATGGCCACTTGCATGACTTGAATTGAGTCAAAAGTCTAAAAGGTTTATGTAAGAGAGAGAGAGAGAGAGAGAGAAAGAGAGGGAGAAGAACGTGAATGCCAAATAAAAATACCATTGTTGGAACACCCGTCAGAAAGCAAAGTATTCAGCCTAATCTTTTAAAAAACATTTCAACAGTATGCAGCTCATGAGAACATATTTTTTTTTTAAAAAAAGTAACCTAAAATTAGAAAATACAATAGATATACAGCTGTGATAATGTCAAAAAAGCAAAGGTGGCAGTAATTCAAGAGAAATCACACAGAGTGAAAGAAATCGATGGTTCTACGAACATGGACACACAAAAACATAGGAAAAAAAAAACAACCAAAAAGCTCCCCCAAGAAAAGGATTCCAGAACTTTCATTAGAAACTAACAAACTTGAGCTGGAGAGAAGCGTTAAAAATGTTACCGCAGACAGGGGTCTAAAGTCTGTGAATGAAGTAAAACAGATTTTCTTTAGAATTCTTCAAAAAATATTCACTCATCTTATCACTTGCTGATTTATATCTGACAAAAGTTTTATATTAAAAGCCTTACGCAGGAACTGGAGAGGTGGCTCAATGGTTAAGAGCACAGGCTGCTCTTGTAGAGGCGCCAGGGCTCTGTTCCAAGCACCCATATGGTGGCTCACAATCATCTGTAACTCCTGCTCCGACTGGTCTTTGTAGGCTTACACACACAGCACACATAAACTCACACAGGAACACACATGCACGTGAACACAAAATAAAAATCAATAAATCTTTAAAAGATGCAGGCATATACAACAAGATTACAAGTTATGATGATGTCTTAAAATAGTCTCCCACTGATGTGCATGGTGGCCCTGCCTCTGGAGGCAGAGGCAGGCGCATCTCTATGAGTTCAAGGCCAGCCTGATCTACAGAGCAGGTCCCAGGACAGCCAGGGCTGTTACACAGAGAAACCCTGTCTCAAAAAAACAAACAACAAAAACAAACAAACAAAACAAAACTAACTAGACCAAACCAAACCAAACCAAACCAAACCAAACTAAACTAAACCAAACTAAACCAAACCAAATCAAACCAAACCAAACCAAACCAGAAGTCTTCTAAAACCCGACCAGGACAATGGGGAAATCAAGAACTTGATAAAAGACATTTAGAAAATAACAACAAAAACGCACATCAAAGTGAATCAAAACCAAGCTTTCCACACAAAGCCAATGCAAGCATGTAATGTTTCTGTCTTTAAAATGAAAAAGAGAAGGTACATTCATCACTTAATAAACACCATAGTGAAGAAAAAACCACTCAGAAGCAAAAACTAAGGCTGTGACTAGGAAACAAAAAAGCAAAGCTAAAGAAAATGGAAATTGAGTTTCCTGAAGCTTTAACACAGATAAAGTTCTTACAAATCTGTAGAAAACTCCAACACACCAAAAGGAGGAGTTAGACTGGAGAGACCAAAGTTATAAGAAGTATATGTAAATAGGCTACCTCATTGGTAATTCTCAAAGAAATGTGTCTCTCTATACCGAATTAAAATCCTTAAATTTGGTTCAAGATGAAGGATGCCTTTGCAGATTGGTAAGGGAGGAAACAAATTCAGAAACCCATCAGGGAACTATTCAGTTTCAGATAAAGGACTCTACATGGAATGTTCATGAATGTTTTTTTTCAGGAAGTGTCCCTGGCAGACACTGCAGACACAGCACAGCTGAGGGGATGCCCTGGCAGGAGTGGAAGAAGCCAGGAATACAGATGGCCAAACCACCCAAGGCATACTGTGTTATAGAGAAAACAAAATTCCTGGAATTCAAGGATGGTTCAAGCACAGAACTAATAATATAAGACATGAGCAAATTAGATGACGATTTCCCTAGATTTTTGAAAAGTAACATGACAAAATTCAACTGCATTTTATGAGATAGGACCATGAGCCCAGTTTCTTAATACGCTCTTCCTTTCTTTCTTTCTTTCTTTCTTTCTTTCTTTCTTTCTTTCTTTCTTCCTTCCTTCCTTCCTTCCTTCCTTCCTTCCTTCCTTCCTTCCTTCTTTCCTCTCTTTCTTTCTTTCTTTCTTTCTTTCTTTCTTTCTTTCTTTCTTTCTTTTTTTTTTGGTTTTTCGAGACAGGGTTTCTCTGTATAGCCCTGGCTGTCCTGGAACTCACTCTGTAGACCAGGCTGGCCTCAAACTCAGAAATCTGCCTGCCTCTAACCTCCCAAATGCTGGGATTAAAGGCGTGCGCCCCTCTACCACCCAGCAAGCTATTTCTTTGAAAAAAAAATAAACTAATACATTAATTCTAAAACAAAAAAGCAAAAAACAAAAAACAACAACAAAAAAAACCCAAATTATAACCAGTAAACAATTATAGAGCTATTTCTTTATAAGAAGTATGAAATTACAGTTCAGATTCACTTAATGTGGTTGTGGGACAATTAAGACATGAAAAGAATACAGAGTGGGCTCCCAGAGACAGGACAGAACATCTGTGCTCAGGTGACAGAGCATCCGAGCTAAGTAAGGCTGAGCAAGGAGCCAATCTCTGGAAGCAGACGGCCGGTCATGCAGCAGCAGCAGCAGCAGCGCTCAGTAACCAGGATGCTCACAAAGCTTGGCTCTAGGACATTGCTGTCCTCCGTCACCTGGCAGAACTCTGGCCACATAGTCTTCAGGTTACTTGGCTTTCTAAACTTTACAAAACTATATATACCTTCCTCATGAGCCAGTCTACAAGCAAGATATAAAATTACATATGGCAGAGTGTGTTGGCATATGCCTGTGATCTCACACTTGGGAGGCTGAGGCAGATGGATCCCGAGGACCCCATAGTGAGACCACACCTCAAAACAAATCTATCTCACAAATCTCAATAATTCAAAGATCACCTAAATTTTTGCTCAATGCCCAACACTGAAAAAAAAAAACCCCACCAAAGTGAAAACAGAGAGCCCAACAGAGGATAAAGAAATAGCAGAATATAAAAGCCACAAGAAAATAAAATGACGTAAAGACGTAAAGACATAAGAAAGCATCGCTGTTCTTGTTATGACTTCGACTGCTGTGAGCAGACACCATGACCACTGCAACTCTTATAAAGAGCATCATTTAACTGGGGCGGGCTCACAGGTTCAGAGGGTCAGCCCATTATTGTCACGGCGGGAAGCATGGGAGTGTCCAGGCATACATGGTGCTGGAGGAGCCGAGAGTTCTATATCTTAATCCACAGGCACACTGGGCATAGCTTGAGCAGAGGAGATTTCAAAGCAAGCCTACCCTCACAGTGACACATTTCCTCCAACAAGGCCACAATTCCTAGTACGGCTACTCCCTATGGCCATGCCTTCAAACAAGGCTGTCTCTATTCAAACCAACCAATTACAAACTATGAAGGTAGGTTAGTAGACTGTAGTGAATACAGTCCAGGTGGTGATAAAAATGACAGCAGCAGGTCTGATCCCAGCACTTTCTCATAGAGGGTAGACCCCTCCCCAAGCTGCTGCTCATCCCGCTCACCCCCACCTCACCCACTCCTGCTCACCTACAAGCTGCTGATCATCCCCAAGCTGCTACTCACCCACCCTAGACTCCTGCTCACCCACGAGATGCTGTGCCCTGGGCCTGCCTGGCTACCAGCCTCACAGAATCGAAAGTGGAGGTGGCTGTGACGCAGGGTCTGTCCAATGCTTAACTCCAGACAGCAACTGCATTCAGTGGAAGGCCCGTCATAGGGAAGCAGACCTCCCTGCTATCGAGGATGGGAGCAAGAAAATAGACACTGTTTTAAACAGTTTGCTTTCTAAAACTAAATGTGTATATTAAGGATTGTGGGAGGTCAAGTTGTTCCAGCAGGCAAAGATGTTTGCTACCAGTCCCAAAGATTCGAATTTGATCTCTATGACCCACATGATAGAAGAAGAGAACTGATTCCTGTACTCACTCACCTGTTGATATGTCCATGCTGATATATTCACATGTGACACACACATGTACACAACACACACACACACACACACACACACACACACACACACACACACAATATTATAAAAACATGATTTTAGGCCTGACAGAGGCCTCAGAAGGGGATTTGGGGCTCCAAGCACCCACATGGTAGCTCACAGTTGTCTGTAACTTCAGTTCCCAGAGATCTGATGCCTTCTGCTGGCCTCCATGGATGCCTTTACGCCTCTCTCTCTCTCTCTCTCTCTCTCTCTCTCTCTCTCTCTCTCTCTTTCTCTAGCACATATACACATGAATAAAATTTAAACTCACATAAAATTGTATATATGAATGGGCTAATGTTTACCATTTCCACGCATGTGCAGCACATAGTGTTAAACGTTTTTATTTCCTCAGGAGTTTATTGCTATTACTATTCCTCATTACTGAGGAGTAAGCCCAAAGCCTTGCACTCACAAGGCAGGGGCTCCACCATTGAGCTGCACCCATACCCTCAATGCTGCATTGAAATAAAGCAAAACCCTCTTTAGCACTCTAAAGCCAGTGGCACATCGGTGTTGTCCATAGTTGCCCAGGAGAGTAAGCCTGGCCCTCCTGACCCTATCTCATTGTAACTCAGTACCCACTGACAAATCTTTCATTCAACTCTTTTTTGTTTGTTTGTTTGTTTTTGAGACAGGGTTTCTCTGTGTAGCCCTGGCTGTCCTGGAACTCACTCTGTAGACCAGGCTGGCCTCAAACTCAGAAATCTGCCTGCCTCTGCCTCCCAAGTGCTGGGATTAAAGGTGTGTGCCACCACCTTCATTCAACTCTTAACTTCACTGAAATACTTTTCTTTTTAAAAAGTATTCTGACACAAGTGAGATCATAAGTGTTTGTCTTCTGTGGCTGGCTGATTTCACTGAACATAAAGCTCTCCGCTTATGACTATGTGGTTGCAAATGGCAGGATTCAATTCCCCTTTATTGCCAAATAGAATTCCATTTCAAAAACTAAAGCAAACCTATTGGTCATTAGAATTGCTCAATATTTTAAAAACACTAGGTCTCTGTAGCTCTGGCTGTTAATGAAGCCACTATATTCCTCAGACTGGCCTCAAATTTGCTATCCTCCTGCCTCAGCTTCTTCAGTGCCAGGATTACAGATCAGTGTTTTCCTGCCTAATTTATATATCATTTAAAAATATTTATTGATTGCACACATGGGTGGGCATGTGGATGGAAGCCAGAGGATAGCTTGCAAAAGTTTGTTTTCTCTTTCCATCGTGTGGGTCAAACTCAATCTGCTAAGCTTGGTGGCAAGTGACTCTACTGGATGACCTATCTCCATGTTTGCCATTTTTACAAAATGAAAACCTTGAGGGACTCTGATATGGCAAAGGGTTGGCATTTTAGGGAATCTTCTCAAAACATAGCATGTGTGCAGAGGTCAGAAAAGGACAGCACTGGGACACTGGGCAGAAACTATTGACAGGCGCAAAACACTTAAAAAGATACCTACTGGGGCTAGGCTTGATGGCTCACGCCTTTCACCCTGGCAATCCTGAGAAGCAGAGGCAGGCAAGTCTCCGTGGCAGATCTTTGAGCTAACCTAGTCTACGAGAAGAGTTCCAAACTAGCCAGACCTATGTAGTGAGACACCTCTCCACCCTACTCCCACCCCACACGGCCAAATCTATCAAAGGGTCCTGGGACTTGGCTGGTACAATGCTCGGCTAGCATGTACAAAGGCTGGGATTCATCACTAGGACTAACCAAAACATGTGGTGGCACAAACCTATCAGCCCAGCCTTCAGGAGGTGGAGGCAGGAGAATTAGAAGTTCAAAGTTATCCCTGGCTATAAAGGTTGGAGGCCAGCCTGGGTTATATGGTACCCTGTCTCAAAACATGAAAGAAAAGCTACACTGTGGATAGTCTGCAGCTATCCTGACCCATGCCTCAGATGGGCAATGCTCTTCCAAACAGAAATAAAAGGCACATACCTGCGAGTGCTCTCAGAGAATTTTACTGAGGAGAGAAGAGCCATCTTGCTTATGGGTAGCACCTCACATTTCCATGGCCTCTGGTCCCCAGCTAAATAAAAAAGAAAGAAAGAAAGAAAGAAAGAAAGAAAGAAAGAAAGAAAGAAACAAAGAAAGAAAGAAAGAAAAAAAGAAAGAAAGAAAGAAAGAAA
This sequence comes from Montemys delectorum, assembly GCA_019843815.1. NCBI lineage: Eukaryota > Metazoa > Chordata > Mammalia > Rodentia > Muridae > Montemys > Montemys delectorum. The sequence continues at coordinate 13,561 of JADRCD010234096.1, forward strand.
GAAAGAAAGAAAGAAAGAAAGAAAGAAAGAAAGAAAGAAAGAAAGAAAAGAAAAAAGGAAAACCAGCTGGGCACCAGCATTCATCTCTCTTTGTTTCCTAACTGTGGATGCGTGTAGGGAAACCGCCTCACACTCTGGCCACCATGACTTCTCCACGACGGAACCCTAAAACTATGAGCCAATAAACCCTTCCTCCCTACAAAAAGTAACAAATTATATTGGCAATATAAAAACAGGATCGCAAAAGCATTTCCGTTTCCTGTGCCATAATCCTATGTCTGAGGAGAAAAGGGATCCCTGCTCGAAACTTGGAGTTGGATATTCTAGATTTTGACTCGGATTCTTCTAATGTTAGGGAGAGCGCTTTCAACTGCGCTTAGCACCCTCTTGTGTAAAGCTGAGATTGCGGTACCTCCCTCACAGGGCTCAGCTGAGGGGCTGAAGTGACATTTGAACTTGGACTGGACTGGATCTTGATGACGCTCATCTGTTACATAGGATGGCAATTCTATTCTCTTGCACGTTTTGGGATACTTAAAGACAAACATTCTTCATTCATGTTGTGGTTGTAATGGCTATGGGTGTGGATCTGGGGGCTGCCAGCTCTGTACAAGCAAGGCAAATTCAGCCAGCTGGAGCTTGGAGCCCAGGGACAGCCTGACATATGGAGCCATGCCTCAGGCCTCCGCAGACATAAAATACTCTAATTAGCTGGTGTTTTGACCGTGCTGTCCTGAGCCCACCCAGAGCTCCTCAAAGGAGACCCTACATCTGCAGTCATTTTCAAAACATCCTTCTATAGAACACAAGCTCAAATTAATATTCCCTCCCACGGATGCCTTAATGAATGCTTGCATAAATGTTTACGAGAGGGTAGTTTGTTTTAATGAGGAATCAGGTCACCTGGGTGTCCACTACAGGAAGAGTGAGGGAGTAATGACTTTCCAATCGTTCTGCAGACAAGTGCACAGCCATGACGATGGAAAATTAGGAGAACATGTCAAACAGACAAATATCTGATCTGACATGTTGCTAGGAACAAAGGCAGAATCCTAAACAGTGTGCTTTTATTACAGGAAAGGGATACTCTAACGGTCCCTGGAACTGCTTGGGGACATTGTGTTAGCCATGGGTCTTAGCTACCAATAGCCATTATGCAGAGAGAAATGGGCAACACTGTTTCATTACACAAACAGAATGCTGTGCACTTACTTGATCCTGTCAGAGGCAGTGCGCACCGGCATAACCCACACCTAGGTTAAGGTCCAGAGGCAAGACCTTGAAGATGGCCACTTGGAGGCTGGAGAAACTGCTTAGCAGTTAAGAGCATGGACCACTTTTGCAGAAGACCTGAGTTAGGTTCCCAGCACCGCTATCAGAAGGCTCCCAGTCACCTGGAGCTCCAGTTCCAGGGGATTCTGTGTCCTCTTCTGCCTTTCAAAGGCAGCTGCACTCCTCTGCCTCTCTCTATCTCTGTCTTTGTCTCTGTCTCTGTCTCTCCCCCTCTCTTCTCTCTCTCTCCCCTCCCCCCTCTCTGTGTGTGTGTGTGTTTCTGTGTGTCTCTCTCTGTGTCCTTCTCTCTGTGTCTCTCTCTCTCTGTCTCTCTCTTTCTGTCTCTCTCTCTCTCTCTCTCTCTCTCTCTCTCACACACACACACACACACACACACACACACACACACACACTGTGAGGGTAGACAGGAACGAGAAACTAAAATATGCATACCCATACAGACAAATTTTAAAAAAATAAAAAAAAAATTGCCTGATTTGAACTACTGAGAGTGGTTTGGGTAGCTATTGTGAAAACTGACATCCAACTAACAAACAGTATTAGTTTCCAAAAGATACAGCTGCACAGCTATAGATGAGGTGAAATGTTTGGGGATAGAAAGCCACAGAGAACTGCTTTTAAGTGGTGTTCAGAAATTGACAGGTTTTCTCCCCTCAGGCTCACAAAGTCTGCAGGTCCCCTCCTCCCTCTACTAAAAGGTGCAACCGGAGAAAGACTACTTTGGAATGGCTGCATGTACCAGATGGAACTACGAGTCTGATGCTCCAAAATCACGTACATAATCTCAGTTTTCCTTGGTAAAGAGAAATGAAGTTTCATGGGAAAATCTTATGGGGCCTGGGTCTCTCTGAGGTCAAGACAGGCAGGAATGTTCCAGAAGCCCCTGATAATCAGGAGGTCTGCCATTCCAATCACCTGTCCTTGCCTGCCCTTATTCTTTGCTTCATTTTCCTCCAAAATGTGAATATATATTTATGTATTCCTCTCACGGCCTCTCTAAATCCCAAACCCCAAACACTGACGCCTTGTATAATTTCCCTGTTTTCTTTGCGGCTGGTAATTTATCTAGAGTGTGGTTCGACTGTCTTATCTTCCTTTCTCTCTGTGACCTGTTAAATTGCTTTGGCGGGTCTCGCCTCTCCAGAGACTGGAGACAGGCACGAAACTTCACGCCGGACCGAGCAAGGCCCCACATCCGCGTGGGCGTAGGATGAATACACAGGCCAGCACAGTGACTCACCACGATTTAGGGGACAGTGTGGAGGAGGGTGCAGATGACAAGGGCTCTGGCACCTCAGGAGACAGACGCAGGTCGGGCATCTTGACGTCAGCCCGAAGCCAGTCTTTAAAAATAGTGAAGACTCATCCGTGAATCAAGATGACCCCGCAGGGAGAAAATGGAATCGATGGCGGGAGGTTATATTGCTCTGCAGAAGAAAAAGAAATTTATACTTGACCTCAGGGGGGTCAAAGTTACCAATCCAACTAGATTCGGAAGCACTTTACGTGCTCAGAAACTCCACAAAGCAGCTGGAGTGGACCTGCCACCTAACTTACAAAAACCTAAGGAACATTCTAGAGGCCAGGGCACAGCATATGACCCTCAGCTCCTCCCACTGCACTACAGTCACCTTGGCAGGTGGGGCTGGCTTCTGCCTTAGTACAGTACCCACTGTCTCTTGTGGGGCCCTTCTGGAAATCAGAATATATGGAAAACAGCATTCACCATGGAAGCTGTTAACGCTAACCCCAAGAAGAGAGTGGATCTGAGTGTTCTGTATGACTGCGTGCCACACACAGCTTCCAGAGCTGGGTTGTTTACCCAGGAGAGTCCAGCAAGGCAGATTTGGCTCAACTACAGCAGTATCTACTTTAATTAATTTAATTGGTTTTTTTCTCTTCATGGAAAATAGATATCAGTTAACGATTCTAAAATACACATCCCCCCTTCCAACAAGAAAGTCTTCGTGAGTGCATTCTATACACGAAATGGTTAAATTCTCCAATGAGTAAACCCACACAGGCATCTAATCACACACACAAAAAAAATATTTAAACAGTCCCCAAAGCTGGACACATGGCTGACATTTAATAAATACCAAATAAGTAGTTGGCGCACATCTGTAGTTTTAAGTGCAAAATCAATTTTGCACTTTAAAAACAATCACCTGTGGGAATGGGGCGTCTGCGTCATCTAGTGATTCACAAGTCGATGGCAATAAATGTCAAGATAGGATTTACCTGCAGAACCAAAATTTTCTATTTATAAAAGCCTCACAAAGCCAATAATTAGACATGCTGTTCTTTAAAGCATGGCTTAAAATTTTGGTCTTTTCAAATGAATTAGCTCTATTTTTCATTATTATAAACAAAAAAACCTAGGAGGCTGGGTTTTTAAATTTTATTTTGTTTTGTTCATATACATACATATATATGTATTATCCACATACATAATTAATGTATTAAGCAGTTATTGTAAATTTTAAGATGCACTTGGTTTTTCGATATTTATTTATTTATCTGTTTATCTATTGTGTGTGTTTTTTACACTGCACTCACATACTACTGTGCCTGAGTGGAGGTCAGAGGACAACTTGTGGGAGTTCTCTCCTTCCACTATGTACATCCCAGGGTTCAACTCAGTAGCCAGGTTTGGCAGCAAGCCCCTTTACCCAGTGAGCCATCTCCTCAAGCCGTCTCCCTAGCGCCATTTCAAGTGTGTTTGATTCCTTTGACATAGTATCCTTGTAGAACAAAGTCCCAAACAGCAAGAGAAGAAGGCAAGTATGTGTCAATCTCTCTTATGTTTTCAAAGGAGGGGCAGCTACATGGGTAGTTCATCCCACATGGATAGTTCATCCCACATGGATAGTTCATCCCACATGGATAGTTCATCCCACATGGATAGTTCATCCCACATGGATAGTTCATCCCACATGG
>JADRCD010234097.1:2396-33910 GCA_019843815.1 Montemys delectorum
GACCAGGCTGGCCTCGAACTCAGAAATCCGCCTGCCTCTGCCTCCCAAGTGCTGGGATTAAAGATGTGAGCCACCACTGTCCAGCTTCTCCTCAGCTTTTATTACCAAGGAATCAATACTGCTGTTGATTACTCCATACTGCTATGTTATCCTATCAGGAACATATGCTGGCTTGCAGAACAAATTATGCAGCTTTAAATAGAAATTATGGATATCATCATCAAGTCTTAAAGTAGAAGCTGGTTATATCTGTTTATTATGTAAGTTGTTTCTGAACAACAGGACATTTCCTCTGAAGACAGTATTTCATTGTTAACCACTGAGAAGTTCTATTGTAACTATGCTTAACAGTCCTGTCATTTAGAGAAATGATTATTTCTCTGTCCAGTATGACTCCAGGTATTTACTCTCAAGATCTTCTTTTCTCTTAAGTACACAGACCTCCAGGGCCTTCAGTTGTACAGAAGGTTTGAGGTCAGCCTGGGTTAAGTAAGACCTCATCTTAAAAAAAAAAAAAAAAAATAGAGAGCAGCAGCAGCATCCTAGTTGTAGTGGGATTGAGAGCAGCTTCTTGTACCTTCATATCTTGTCATAGTAGGAATAATGTTTATGGTGCTGCAGTCCTGGCTTCACTTGGCTTCTAACCAACCTCCAAAGCTGTTTATTGCTTTGTATCCTTTGCCTCCATGAGCATTAGCCCTTAAATCTCTATTGCTCTGTAATATATGAGGCAACAAATAACTTCTATGATTGGTTAAATGTTGCTGTGCTACAAAGGTATGTTTTATTGTCTATATAATACAAATCTATAGATTATTTCTGTTATCCCAGCTTTCCCATTAAAAGGAGCATACTGGTTCTATGGGACTCTGGATCTTTCATTCTGCCCCTTTGGCAAGTTTCCCTAATATCTGTCATGAGCACAAAAGAAAAGCAAAGAAGAATGACTTGATGTTGATTACTCATTCTTTATATTAGGGAAGCATCATGAGTTGAAAAATGACCCTGAAAGAAATGGGTTAGGTAGGCAAATGCTCCTGTGGTGGTGTATGCATGCTATGCTTATGTGCTATGACAGGTGAAGGCAATTTTAGACAAACAAATAAGCTTTTCATTCTTACCCCCTGCTAAGATTTTTTTTAATTCAAAATTTCATTTAATAATTCATATTTTATTCAATAATTCATTTAGTTCCCATCTGGTAAGAGTGACTGCATGCTGTCAGGCAGCTGAAAATATACTATATTATACACAGGCCAAATGTTAACCTTATTTTTTGTAAAGTGTTGATTTTGTAATAATTTCCAGTCCACTTTTGAGAATTCTGTGGTTTTATGTAACCTGTGATGGAATTGGACCACAAGTATGTATTAAACACAGAATTGGGACTAAGCTTAAAAATGTCCAGAGGAGTTAAGGACTAGGAATTAACTGATTTCTTAAAGTCAAATCTGACCACTTGATGCTCTTCCTAAATACATGTGACTGGATTGTTTTAGCTTTTTGTGTTTTTATATATTATGCTGTTATTAAAAGCATATAATACATTAAAGCATCCTTGCTTTAGCCTGTTCCCCCATCCCCACCAAACAAACAGAAATTAAATGATACTATATGAATATAATTGGAGCTATAATTAGGAAATTAAACTGAAAATTTTCATTCCTTAACTCTTGTTTTTCCTGCATACAACTGAGTATTAAAAAAAATGGGAGTGTTGGAATTTTTGTCAGAGCATTCCTGTTAAATAAAATAAAATCCTGTATCTTTGTATTTCAATACTTCTTCCTAAGCCTAACTCCTCCCCACACCCATTTATCTTACTATTTACTTATTTAATACTTTTTAAACAAACTGATGAATTTATAAAGTGCCTGGATCTCAGAGTCTCTTCTTTCATTTATCTCACTTTGCCACCATTGCTAAACCACATATTGTTAGATTTTTAACTGGTTGGATGCTGTCACTGTATAGAACTCATCATTCTTTAATCAAATAATCTTTCAGCCAATTCAGCATATTAAAAAAGGAAAACGTGGTGTTCTCTCTCTTTCTAGTTAATGCATTTCTTGAATGCATATTGACTTGCTCAGCAGTCAGTCTATCTGAAGTCCTTGTTAAGGCCTCTCTGTATGTGGATTCATAACACATCTGTGTGTATATCAACAGTGCTGTATAAATAATAATAAGTAATCACCAGATGGCCTATAACTGCTCCTCTGGACCCTCTGGGTCTCTTGAAGCTGTTAGTAAAGTCTTCTGGCATTTTGCTGGAGAAAATTTGTCATAGATTTATTTCTAAAAAAATTCAAACTCACAACTGGATGTTTAGGACTAGATGTTGCTGTCTGTGTTGTAAATATTTAACAGGCTGTGCACAATGGCAAGCAAAGGCCATTACACACAGTGTACACACCACACACAGCGGCTGTGGAGCTTCTCTTTCCTCCCAGCTATTTAAAGAGGAAAAGAAATGTCAATAAACTGTGCATTATGAACAAATGTGGTGCTTTCTGGAAGATTTTTCTTAAGAAAGAAAATGACAAGATTCTTTTCACAGGATTATAATCAGGCTGAATTGAGCTTTTTAGCTGGTAACTTCAGTAGCACACTATGTATTTTTAAATTGAACTTTATGATACTTTGAGGAAAGCTCCTCCAGAAGGAGTTTGGTTAAATTCTGGGTTTGAGCTTAATTGAGATTTTATTAGCAAATAACAAACCTTTTTTAATGAGTTACAATGACCGATATTAGAAATGTAACTCAGTTTCAGGCCTTAAACTTAAGGCATGTATTGTTTTCCTAATATCATTTATCAAACAAACATCTTTATTTTTGTTCTCATTTCATTAGTTTTTATGGAAAGGTTTTGTATTTTGTTGGGGGAAATTTTGTCTTGCTTTTTTCACAGCGTTTCACTCTTACTGGTCCCTTTTCTTCTGTACCTGTTACAGGACAGCTACTCAGCACAGTTATGCACATTTACAAAATTAAAATAGACTTCATTACTACTACATTTACAGTTCCCTTCTTCTTTGTTTGCTGTAGATAATCAAAACATTTTTCACCAGAAATTGAGTATTTTCCCTCCCAAGCCTCATTTTCTTCCCTCTTTTGAATCTGTCTAGCCATTAAGGTACAGTGTCCTTTAAATTGTAGCACATAGCTATTATTATTTTTTAGTCAGGATGTTTGAAAGAAAGCTTCTCTTGAATTCTCATCCTGAAGAGATGATATAAACTAAGAGGGAAAATGTTAATACCTTATTTTATTGAGATTTTGCCTTTTAAATTTCTCAAAATTATCATGTTTATAGATAAGATTTTAAGAAAGGGAATAAGATTTTAAGAAGGGAAATACCATGAAGGAAAAGATTTGAGACAATATCTTTGTGTTTTGCCTTTGAAATTTCTTTGTACAAAAAATTTGCTATCTAAGATAGCATCTAAGATGCATGGGTAAGAATCTGGATTTCTAGTGATCATGTAAAGTACAGACAGAATGAAAATGAGTTTTGTGAAATTAGCTCGTTTCCAGTCTGGCATCTCCATGTGCTTTGTGTGGCTGCTGATTCTGCTGGCAGATTGAAGTACTGAACCAACTTCTGTTCTAAATGCTCAAATTGCCAGCCATCATTCTGGCTTTTAAATCTTGTTCACATCAGTGATGCCAGGTTTTGAGCAAGCATAGCTGTCTTTTTAGATCTCAGACAGAATTTGCAATTCCTTGTAATTTAAGGAAAGAGTTTTTCCTTTTTGCCTTTGAAAATCTAAGAGTGGCACTGCAGAATAAATCTAGCCTTGCTTTGTCCTTTTCGTCATTGTAGAAAGCTAAGTACTCCATTCGGTATTCAGCAGATTGGCAGTCAGAATTGGAGCTCTGCTTATAAAAGATGCAGTATCTTGAAGAGCCATGAATACTGTTCTAGAAAAAAAAATCATCCTGGGGCAAAAGGAGCTGTTCCTTATCTTCCCAAGGGCCAGATCTTTTGATACTAAGCAATTATCGCTTGATTTTCCTGAAAAATAGCCCAATCTACCATAGAGATTGGCACCAGCACAAATTATAGTGCCAAGGTGATTCCTTAGCCACATGCAAAGGCATTGGTGATGCCAAAGGTTTAATGGTGGTGATTGTTCTGCTGAGGATCTGTGTCCCTTGTAAGCCTCTTGGCTTTTCTACCTCTGAGAGAGATAACTTTTGATGTTTACCCATCAATCACCATAAGACTTCATTGTGAAAGGGCCAGTGTTACATCCTCCTTTCTTCAAGCTTCGCTCCTTGTCTGCGATTCCATCCTCTGTGGGTTGAGATCAAGCTATGGCTTTTCTTTTTTTGCATTCTTCTTATCATGGTTCTTACTAGCCCCTATGATGGGTGGACATTATTAAACAGTGGTTCTTTTTTTTTTTTAATTAATAGACTTTATTTTTTAGAGCATTTTGTATACATGCTCTTTGAGTGTGTGCACAGAGTTCCCATGTCTTTTTTCCTCTACCCCACAGTTTCTCTTGTTAACATCTTAAGTTAATATGTCATGTGTGTGGTAACTGATTAGAAAATATTTATATATTATTACTGACTAAAGTCCATAGTTTTCATTAGGGTGCACTCTCTGTGTGTACCTTCTGTGGATTTTGACAAGTGAATAAGTATATGTATCTTTCATTACAAAATCATACTGAATAGTTTCATTGCCCTAAAAAAATCTTATGTGTTCCAGCTGTTCATACCCTGGTAACCAGTCATTTTGTTTCTTTTCGTGCATGAGTGCATGTGTGTTTGTGTGTATGCTTAAGAACCTGAGTGTGGCCGGGCGGTGGTGGCACACGCCTTTAATCCCAGCACTTGGGAGGCAGAGGCAGGTGGATTTCTGAGTTCGAGGCCAGCGTGGTCTACAGAGTAAGGTCCAGGACAGCCAGGACTACACAGAGAAACCCTGTCTTGGGGAAAAAAAAAAAAAAAGAACCTGAGTATGAGTGTATATGTGCACGTGAGTGCGTAAAGACCAGAGTTAGATCCCCAGAATCCATGTGAAATGATTCCTGGTGTGATAGTACTCACTTATAGTCCAACCCCAGGGCTAGGGAAGTAGGGGTAGACAGATTTCTAGTCTTACTAGTCAGACAGTGTACCCTGCTTGGTGAATGTTAGGCCAGTAGAAAACTGTCGCAGAAGGGAATAGAAGGTAAGCAGCACCTGAGAAGTGACACCCAAGGTTGCCCATCAGCCTCCACACGTGCACACACATGTACACACACTAAGTGGGAGAAGGTAGTGGCTTACAATGTGGAACCAGCCTTTCCTAAATTCCGAGTGTCTTTGTTTGTTTGTTTGTTTGTTTTGATTTTTTGTGATGGGGTTCCTCTGTGTAGCCCTGGCTGTCCTGGAACTCCCTCTGTAGACCAGGCTGGCCTCGAACTTGGAAATCTGCCTGCCTCTGCCTCCCAAGTGCTGGAATTAAAGGCATGTGCCACCACTGTCCTGCAATGCGGGATTTCAAGACATCCAAGACTATGTAGTGGGACCCTATCTCAAAAAAAGGTGGGGGAAAGTAACTTTTAACTAACTGAACTAGAAAACTAAAATCTAAAACTTACGGCTTCATTATCCTTTGTTAACAAACCCAGAGAAGCACTGTGATGCCACCTTTGTGAACTCTAGGTCTGCTTACTCTCTTATTCGTAGTCTCTTCTTTCATACCTTATTTTCTAAACCTATAAGCTCCTAAAAAGCAAACGATGGTATCTGGCTACTTGCCTTTGTGTAGTACTAGGTAATGTTGGAATTTTCGTTCTAGAGACCACCAAACTGATGATGATTAGAAGTATTTAATAATGTACTAAAATGTATTTTCTCTCCACCAATCAGTTAATTGGTGTTTTGGGCATGTGATTGTGTGGAGGGTCTTACCTGTTGAATAGCAAATTTCTTCTCTGCTTACATATCACATCTTCTTCTTCTTTGACATCACAGCATCTTTAAAGTTTTTTTTTTTTTTTTTAATTGTATATGAGTACACTGCTGCTGTCTTCAGACACACCAGAAGAGGGCATTGGATCCTATTACACATGGTTATGAGCCACCATGCAGTTGCTGGGAATTGAACTCAGGGCCTCCAGAAGAGCAGTCAGTGCTCTAAACCACTGAGCTATCTCTCTAGCCCAACATCACAGCATCTCTATAGATCTCTTCTCCTGAATTACAAACTGTGGCACATGAATGCAGTGGATATTCTACTTGTTATTATTGAAAATAAATGACTAGTTAGATACATGAAAATACTTAAGAGAAATACTTTGTAACAAAAATGTATAGAAGTTACTAGGCATGGTGGCATACTCCTTTAGTCCTAGCACTCAGGAGGCAGACAGGTAGAGTCTGTGAGTTCAAAGCCAGCCTGGTTTATAGAGCAAGTTCCAGAACAGTCAGGGTTACACAGAGAAACCCTGTCTGCAAACAAACAAACAAAACAAACAAAAAGTAAGAAGTAAAGATAAAGGGAATCTCATAGTTAATAGATATCATGGAGGTTTTCCATATTTTTTGTCTGAATGTCCTTAGCATCCCCTAGAAATTCTCTTAATATGCATTTATTTTATTTTTGATAGTTACTTAGTTTATAAATTGCCGCAGGTCGGCCGATCTGGGCCTCCCTCAACCCTCGGGAGAAACGGGGTCCTAGTCAGGTCAAGGAGGCGTAGGCGAAGAGTGACAAACAGAGCCGACACAAGGGTGTGTGAATCTGAATGTATTTCTTAAAAATGGCATCAGACTTTTACAGTCATTGTAAAAGAGAAATGATAAATCTTGCAGCCTAGTAATTAAGGTACATTTGAGGCTATCTGAAACACACTGGGTCTAAAGCAGCAGCCATCTCTCTGGATAGTTACTGCATCCCCCGAGCCCAAGCTGGGCCTGGGGGACTGCGGACTGCATCCCAGTCCAAGAGCTAGTCCAAATCCAAGAGAGAGTCCAAGAGAGAATCCAAGAGACAGAGCACAAAGTGAAGACCAGGCTTATATGGTATACAGGAAACAGGGCGAAGGACAGCAGGACGGAAGTCATGTAGGCAAGTGACCACTACACAAGATAGGTAGGTAGCCATGTGTGAAGTAGGAAGGGCAGTTGAGCCCTCCCTGCTGGGGCTATTTTGGTATTCCTATGCTAATTCCCTGATTCTGCTGGAGATAAGACTAGGATAGTCTGATCTGGCATTTCCTGTTAATTCTCTGGGTTTTGCTGGAGGGGAGCACCTAGAAGTTCTGACCTAACAGTTCTAGGTAATGTCCTTGAGTTTCTAGTATGTAAAACAGTTCTGACTATTATGGGGCTGCCCTAAGGTATGAGCTTGACCTCTGTTGCTAACTCTAAGGGCAAAACCTGTCTGACAGGCAGATTCCTTGAGAGAAATTCCAAGCTAAGGGTAGCTTGGAATTGAATTAGGATATATTGGAAACATTGGGCTGGTGAGGAAACAATGCCCAAATAAACAAATCATTTCTTAGAGTACCTTTATGCCTAAATATGAGGGCGTGTTGACAATTGGAAAGACTGATCTGGAACACGTCTGAGTTAGGAGATGCCAGCGACTACCTTGAATACCCAGGAGGTACAGATACCCTTTTGGGTCCTTATTGCCTCTTGCCCTTGATCAGGTTTTTACGCCTGATACTGCAGACGTGACTGGCGTAGACAAGTGTGCATGGCAATAAATGTAGATCATGTTAAATTAACTCTATACAGAAAGCTGGGCATGGTGGCTCATGCCTTTGATCCCAGTGCTCAGAGGACACAGAGGCAGGCAGATCTCAGAGTTTGATGTCAGCCTGGTATACCAAACAAGTTCCAGGATAGCCAAGGCTACACAGAGAAACTCTTTCTAGGGGGGTGGAATTGCTCTATATGTAATAGTGGGAAATACCTCACTCGAGCCTTCAATACTATGAATACATCATTTGACAAGGTCACAACCTATCAAAATAATCACCCATTTTGTTTATTTTTAGTGATTCTTCTGATAGATCAATTAGTTGTATGAGAATGCATCTTTTTGAGGGGGGGGGGTTGGGGGAGGAACATGTTGCTAGAAGTATACTGGTGATACATACCTATAATCCTAATACTGGAGACTGAGGCAGGGGAATTATGAGTTCAAGACCAGCCTGGACTGCATACAGGATTTTGTCTCAAAAACAAGAAAGGAGCGAAGGTTGTAGCTGAGTTAGTAGAGTGTCTAGCATTCATGAAGCCCTGGGTGTGATCCCCTGCACTGCAGTACTACTACATAAGCAAGCATAGTGGCACACTCATAGGATCTCAGCACTCAGGAGGTAGAGTCAGCACAGAAGTTTGCAGTCATCCTTGGGAGTTCAAGGCCAGCCTCAGTTTCATGATAACCATCTTTAAAAAAAAAATGCTAAACACAAAGCAAAAATAATCAGAGAAACAATTTAAAAGCAAACCTAGTCTCCCAAGAGATTACCAGGTAGACAGTGGCCAGAAAGATTATTTATGTATTTACTGATGTGTGTGTGTTATGTATATATAAGTATAGGTGAACTTTATGGGAACCAATTCTCTTCTTCCAGCTGTTGAGTTCTGGGGACTCGCTCAGGCTTATTTACCTGATGAGCCATCTAGATGACTTGAAAACTACAATTTACTGGTTTTGATTGATTGTTTAATTTTTAACATTTTTATTTACTCTCTGTGTGTGTGTGTGTGTGTGTGTGTGTGTGTGTGTGTGTGTGTGTGTGAACCACAGTGCACAGGATGGTCAGCAATTCCTAGGAGTTAGTTCTCTTCTTCCACCATGTAGGGGCCTGGGGACTGAACTCATTGTAGAGCTTGGCAGCAAGTATTCTTTTTTTTAAATTTTTTTTTATTTTATGTATATGAGTACACACTGTAGCTGAATAGATAGTTGTGAGCCTTCATCTGGTTGTTGGGAATCGACTTTTAGGACCTCTGCTCTCTCACTCTGGTCAGCCCCACTTGCTCCAGTAGACCCTGCTAGCTCAGTCCTAGCAGCGAGTATTCTTACCCAGTGAGCCATCTTATTTGCTCCTAAAGGCTGTATTTTTAAGATTTGTTTATTTTTATTTTCATATTTATGGGTGTTTTTCCTGTGTGTGGGTTTGTGTGCCACATGTTCTAGGCGGCAGAAAGCTCTGTATCCCCTGGAGGAGTTACAGAAAGTTATGAATTGAGCATCTCTGCAGCCCCCAAAGGCTCCATTTTAATTATAAGCTATAGTTACCTTTCTGTGTCTCTGCTCCCAAACTCACTTCCCCTGTGAAAAAGTCTTTCATCAATAGTTAATGGAAACCAGTGAAGTGTGATGGTTTTGAAGATCTCGGTTGTGGTATATACTCAAATTTGACAGTCTAATACCAAAATGGCCAAATTGTATTATAGACATCTGTCTCTCCAATGAGCATGTTTTTTACACAATGGCAATCTATATATGGTAGGTTTTTTTCCCATTGTATATGTTCATAACTTCAGACATTTGCCATTTTATTTCAGTTTCCTGTGTGTTCCTTACAGTTAAGGAAGAGACTGTAATTTGCTTAAGCTGTTTTGGAAGAGGAAGATGAGAGTAGTTACTTAGCATTTTTCAAGGAGCTAGATGTTTAATATATTTCATAAAGGACCACATTCAATTGAACAGTTCAGATCTTACCATTTCAGTCTTTCCTTTGAGTATTACTGAGGTAGTTGCCTAGGTAGTAGAAGGGAAGGCTATATTTCAGCATTTTTTCCCCTTCATATGAATTTGAAACTACAGGGAGAGAGGGCCTTATGGAGGCTGTGCTTTCTATTAACACATGACTGCCCTGAAGAAAGGACTGTGGACACATATACCAAACAGCTCTTGACAGAGAAGTCAGTGGTTAAAGGTCTGAACATACTGTACCTTGTTGACTATTCTTGTGGCCCCCAGGGACACATTTTGCTCCTCTAGAGACAGTAATCGGGCTTGTCAGAGTTGAATGGCTTTTTGTTTTTACTTTTTTCTAGTAAAATGCAGTGTGCTAAGCCTTTCTGGGAAGACATTTCTTTCCACATGAACAGAAGGTCATGAATACTGTCTCTGAAACAAAGGAGAAATAACAATACAAAAATCAGTGGTTAGAGTATAGTTTGGTTGGAACTCTATCAAAGAAGAAACAGCTCTGCCTTAGAAGCTGGCTTCCTGCAGTGCTTTGTTTGTTTGTTTGTTTGTTTGTTTGGGCCAGGGTCTTGCTATGTAGCCCTGCTGACCTGCAATTCACTGTGTGACCCAGATATTGGTCATTTTCCCCCTCCTCCCCTTTTTCCCTTCCTTCCTCCCTTCCTTCCTCCCTTCCTTCCTTCCTTCCTTCCTTCCTTCCTTCCTTCCTTCCTTCCTTCCTTCCTACTGTTGTCCTCTTTATTTTTGAGATAGGGTTTCCTGTAGCACAAGGAAGCCCAGGTAGCCCAGGCTCATCTCAGACTCACAATGAGACTTTGTCCTTGGTTCCTCTAGTGCTGGGATTGCAGGTGTGTCCTATCACACATGGCAGGAGGTTGTGTTTTTAAATATATATATATAAAAATATATATATTATATTAATAAATAATACCATCTTTTGGAGGTGTGTGATGTAAGTGTGGTGCATACATGCCATTCTATGCTTATGGAGGTCAGAGGCCAGTTTGGATAGTCCTCACCTTGTTGAGGCAGGGTACATAAATATACAGTATCCACACCTTTAGTCCCTGTACTGGGAGGCAGAGGCAGTCTGATTTAATCTCTAGGCCTCTCTGATCTACAGAGTGTGTTTCAGAATGCCCAAAGCTACACAGAAAAACCTTGTCTCAGAAACAAACAAAACAAAAACAAAAAAAGGATAACAGGTGTTAGACACCATGCTCAGTTTATGCTGTTCTGGAAATTGAACATAGGGCCCCCTGCATTCCAGGCAAACACTGTACCAACTGAGCTAAATTTTCAGCCCTATTAATAAAAAATTTAAAGACAATTTTAGGTTCATACAAAATTAAGTAGGAAGTAGAGTCCTGAGTCGCTGTGAGCCCAATGTACAACCTTCTCACTGTCAGCACACTGAGACACTGGTACTTTTGTTACATTTGATTAAGCTGCACTGACACATTATCAGAGTCTATAATTTATATGAGAGTTCACTCTTGATGCACATCCTATATGTTTTAACAAATATATAATGACTTGTTTATGTCATTGTCATATCATATGGGACAGTTTTACTGTCGTAAAATCCTGTGTTGTGCTTGTTCATCCCTCCCTCTCCTGGCTACCTCTGTTCTTCTTTATTATCTTCATGGTTTTGTCTTTTCTAGAATATCACAGCCTAGAACCTTTTACATTAGCTTCTTTCATTTACCAATATACACTTATATTTCCTCTATAGCTTTTCTTGCCTTAAGTAGCTCATTTCTTTGTAGTACTAAGTAATATCCTAGTTTTGGGATATCAGAGCTTATTTATTCATTTACCTAATGAAGGATATCTTGGTTGCTTCCAGCTTTATGTAATTATGATTTCAAACATGTACAAACTTTTATATGAACATATATTTTTAATTCATTTAGGTAAAAACCCAAGAGTATAATCACAAGATAATTTGGAAAGAGTTATGTTTAGATTTTAGAGAAACAGCCAAACTGGAGCCTTTGAGAAGGCTCAGCAGGTAAAGGTGCTTGCTTCCAAGCCTGACAGTCTAAGGTCCTTATGATAGGAGAGAAAACGGACTTCCTAAAGTTGTCCTCTGACCTCCAAGTGCTATAGCATGCATGTGCCTACACACACATACACACACAAGCTGCCAAACTGTCCTCAAAGTACAATATTTTAGTCCTACCTACAAAGAATGAGATATCCCAGTGCTCAACTTCATCAGTATTTGTTGTTGTTAAAGGTTTTGAATTTTGGCCTGTCTAAAGAGTGTGTGTTAGTATTTTCTTACTGTTTTAATTTTCCCTTTCTTTTTAATGATTTACTTTTAAAAAAAATGTATTTATTTTATGTGCATTTTTGTTTGCCTGAGGGTGTCAGACCCCCTGGAATTGGAGTTACAGACACTTGTGAGCTGCCATATGGGTGCTGGGAATTGAACCCTGGTCCTCTGGAACCCCTGAGCCTTCTCTCCAGCCTGATTTACTTGTGTTGGTGTTTTATCTACATGTATGTCTATGTGAGGGTGTCAGATCTCCTGGAACTAGAGTTACAGACTCTCCCTCCCTCCTTTCCTCTCTTCCTCTTTCACCTAACATACAGGAAAGATAAGAAAATCACTGTGTGATTTTTCAAATGTAGTTCTTTATTGATCCTCCTCTCTACCTCTTTCCCCCAGTTCCCTTCCCTTTCCCTTACAGACTTTATCCCCAATAGCTCTGCCTTAGTATCTATTACCTTCCTCTTCCTCAGGAAAACTGGCTCTCATGGTATGGGCAAGGCAAAGCTGGCAGACTGACTAACTCAACTACCACCCAGATCAGGGCTTTGAGCTGGGCCAGCCCAACATCTTCTCCATCTGTGTGCTGCAGAGCCCATGAAGGGGCTGGTCCTGTGGATCCAGAGCAGTAGTATCCCTACCACTCAGGGCAATACCAATATCTGAGAGTCTCTTTGAGGGTCCAATATTGATGTTGTAGCACGATTCAGAGGCCTCAATGAGCCTAATGACTCATTGTAATGAACATTCGAAAGTTAAGCTATTTGGACAAAGGGGTATACTGTGTGACACACCACAATTTCCAGTGCCACTACAATGAATGAATATGTGATAGAGATGTGGGGAAGATGGAGGAGTGGAATGGCTCATACACAGAAAGCTGTAAAAGAGGAGCAGCTCATTACCCAGAGGGGTCAAGAGATGTTTTTGTTATTGTTGTTGTTGTTGTTGTTGTTTTCTTTTTCTAATTTTCATTTTTTAATTTACTTTTATTTACTGTGGAGGGTGGATATGGAAGGTCTGGAAGATAAGTGGGATTGGGGTAGTGAGATGATGTGAAATTCCACAAAGATTTGATAAAAAATACATAAGGAAAGAAAGAGAGAGAGGAGGGGGGGGGCAGGCTTTGCCTCAACAAAACAAACAGCAACAACAAAACCAGAAAGAAGCAACTTGAACTAATACACTTTGAATCAGACCATGACATCTAGGGCTGTGAGGTAATAAAGCACTGTTGGTTAAACCACCTTGGTCATCTGTCAAGCTTTGTGAGGACAACTCCAGCAAAAAGACAGGGGAGCTTGTATCAGCCTACCACACCACAGTTGGAATCTGACATTTGCTACAGTGAACGCTACCCAGAAGCAATGACTAGGAGTTCCAAACCATTTAGTTCTCTCTGGTTCTCCTCAATGTGTTTAATAATGTTAGTATTTATAGTTTCTCTTGTTCTTCCCCTGACAGATGACGCTCAGGTGATAATAAGGTCAATGAGATCCAGTTAGCACTTCCTGGTTTGTCTACATTCCAGTATGATACCATGATTCCATGAGAAGTTCTATGTAATTGAAACAATTTGGTATTATTTTAGACCGTAGTCAGAACTCAAGAGATGGCTCAACAATGAAGAGTATTGGCTCCTTTTTCAGAGCTGGATTTGATTCCTGCCACCTACATGGCAGCTAACAAGTATCTGTAACTCCAGCATCAAGGGATCTAATGCACTCTTATGGCCTCCCTGGGCATCAGACATGCATAGACATACATGCATAGACATATATGCAGGCAAAACATGTATATACATAAAGTAAAAATAAATTAATATCAAAAATGTAGTTGTGTATGGGATGAAACTGGGGTGATGGATCATCAGTTAAGAGCATATACAACCATTTTGGAGAAACCAAGATAGTTCACACCCTTCTGGCAGCTTAAAACTGCCTATAACCCTGGCTTCAGGGAGTTCCAACACCTCTGGTCTCCAAGACCATCTGCATTCACATGTACATACCACCCTCCATAACATAATTTTAAAAAATTTTCTTTTTTGTAAACATGGTCTCTTCATGTTGTCCTGGCAGTCCTAGAACCAACTCTGTAAACCAGGCTAGTCTTGAACTCAGAGATTTGCCTGCCTGTGCCTCCAAAGTGCTGGGAATAAATGTAAGTGCCACCATGCCTGAAAATTTTTTTTTAGCACTTGGGAGGCAGAGGCAGGTAGGTCTCTGAGTTGAAGGCCAGCCTGGTCTACAGAGTGAGTTCTAGTACATCCAGAGCTACACAGAGAAACCTTGTCTCGAAAACCAAAACAAAACAAACACACAAAAAAAATTTAATTGAGTGTGAGTTTTTGACAATGTTTCTGGTGAAAGAGAGACTTAGTGCACAAAAAACTCAGGGTATTCTTTTAGATAGCTATGATCTTGAGGAAACCAGTCTACAGACTTCTTGAAACTAACCAACAAGTAATTTTTTCTCTCTTTGCTTTTTCTTTTCTAGACAGATCCTCTTGCAGCCCAGGTTGGCCTTGAACTCAGCCAAGGATAACCCTAAACTTGTAATTCTCCTGCTTCTACTCCTGAGTGCTGTGATTACAGGGATGGGCCAGATATGCTTGGTTTCATGTAGTGCTAAAGTCTGAATATCTGCAATGTGCCAGGCTCTATGCTAGGCAGAAGAGATAGAAAGGTGTATAAGTCATCAGTTACTATTTCAAGAGAGTCAGATCTATGATATAATTACATAATATGCTAAATGTTGTGATATATTTGCAAATCCTGAGAGGTCTGGCAGATACCAGGGAAAATATCATGGACAAAACGCTGCTTTTGAAAGATGAATAGGGAGTTTGAGCCTGGTATGGGGACAATTGCCTTTAATTCCAGTACTCAGGAGGTAAGTGCAGACAGATCTCTATGGGTTTAAAGGCCAATCTGGTCTATGTAGTGAGCGCCAGGGTATCTAAGGGTTCCTAGAAAAGCAGCAGAAATGAATTCTCTATTGAGGGCCAGAGAGATGGTTCAGTGAGCACTGGCAGCTCTCCCAGAGGACCCAGGTTTTGACTCCCAGCTCCTATAGGGTAGCTTACAACTGTGTAACTACAGCAGGGGATCCAGTGCCCTCTTCTAGCATCCACCAGCATCAGATAATCAAGTGGTACACAGAGGGTGCATGCTGGCAAAACATTCATACAGATAAAACAAAATAAAAATAATTTTTAAAAGAAGTTTGAAGTTGGTGGCAACACATGCCTTTAATCCCAGCACTCTGGAGGCAGAGGCAGGTGAATTTCTATGAGTTCTAAGCTAGCCTGGTCTACATAGATAGTTCCAGGACAGTCAGAGCTACAGTGAGATCCTGTCTCCAAACAAACAAACAAATTCATAAATAAATAAAATTTTAAAAATTAAAAAAGAAACATACTGGTTAGACATAAAAATAATAAAATTAGTATGTCAATAAATAAAAGTTTCAGGTTTCTACCCCCATGCAATTAAAGTGGCAAAGGAGAATAACACTACCATGCTTGTAGTTTATTTGAAAACCTGCCAAACAGTTTGAGCCCCTTTTTCTTAGACTTATTTTTTTTAAACTGACCTACAACTTCATCTGTGGTTACTGAATCTCTGGGCACTAAAGCTTTTATCTATCTATCTATCATCTGTCTATCACCTGACAGAGTCTCTTGTAGCTTACTTGGTCTCAAACACCATTTGTAGCTGATGATAACCTTGCCTTGAACTTGTCTTATTTGTTTTGTTTTGTTTTGTTTTTAATTCTCTGGCCTGGACAGATGGCTCAGCTGTTAGGAGCACCTGGCGTCTTGACTCTTCTAGGACCCTAGTCCAGTGCCTAGCACCTACATGATGGCTTAAAACCATTTATAACTCCAGAACCAGGGGATCCAGTAGCCTCTACTGGCAGAAGTACACAAATGGTACACAGACAAACACACAGGCAAAACATTCATATACATAAAATAAAATTTTTAAATAATATTTATTCTTTGGCCATTTTATACATATTTTGATATTTATAAACACCTCATCATCGGACAGTGGTAGTGCACGCCTTTAATCTCAGCACTTGGGAGGCAGAGGCAGGCAGATTTCTGAGTTCGAGGCTAGCCTGGTCTATAGAGTGAGTTCCAGGACAGCCAGGGCTACACACAGAGAAACCTTGTCTCAAAAAAACAGAAACAAAACAACAACAACAACAAAAAAGCCACCTCATTATTCCCTTCTGATCCCCTTCTTCTCAACAAGGGCCCCTTCTACTTTGATGTTTGCTTTTTAATAACCCACGGTGTTTAATTAAGGTTGCTTACACGTGCATGAGTGTGAGATCATTTACTTGAGCATGGGCAGTTTGTCAGTGGCTTCTGACGAAAAATGACTCCCCCTTCTTCAGCAGGCAGTAACTGCCAGGAGCTCCACAGCTAGCGCCTCTTGAACTCCTCCCACCTCCATGCTGAAAGGTTGAAGAACTCAGACTTGTAGAGCTAACCACAGCTGCTATGAATTTATGAGTGCAATGGATGTGTTCTGTCCAGAAGACAGTGTTCACAGTCCTCCCCTCCTCTGGCTCTTACGTTACTTCTGTCCTGGTTTCTTTGATATTCCCTGAGTCTTAGAGAAGGGTTGGGAGGTTGTTTTATAAATATCCCATTTAGGGCTGACTAGTTAACATCCACTTACACTAAGCACTTTGGCCGGTTCTGAGTCTGCATTCCCTGCTGCTCACTACAGAAGGAAGCTTCTCTGATGAAGGTTGAGGACAGCATAAATCAAGGAAGATAAGCATGAATATTTAGAAAACAGTTTGCTGCCATATACCCTCTAGGACTTATGACCTCCCCACATTTTGATTAAGTTTACAATCCCAAGCATGAATTAATTCTCTTTTGTAGAATGAGCCTAAATCCAACCAGAAAGTGGCTGGTTATCCCCACAGCAGTCACACCGCTGCTATACCAATTACATATCTTGCCTAGCAGGTTGGCTGGCCATCAGCTTCTGCTCCTTTTTCTTCCATCTTCCTGAGACCTAGGATTACAGACATAAGCCACCCACCACACCTGTTTGTGTGGTGCTATGGATTAAATTAAAGATTTTATACATGGTAGGCAAGGTTCTACCAGTTAAGATACATAAAAACAAATTGCTGTATTTGAAACTGAGAAATTAATTTTGTATATAGAGGGAGTAGGAGAGTGTCTTTGTAAGATTGAGACGGCCATGTAAGCACTAGGTTTGGAGAATAAAGTTGTTGTCTTACTTTTCAATTGCTTGATAAAATACCATGGCCAAGGCAATCTATAAAAGAAGCATTTAGATGGGTTTCAGAGGGCTAGAGTCCTTGATGGTGAAGTGAAGCACAGTAGCAGGAAGTGCTCACACCTTAACCTTCACAAGCCGAAGAGAGAGAGAGAGAGAACACAGGAATGGAATGGGAATAGTGTGAGCCCCCAGTAACACACCTCCTCCAAGGCCACACTTCCTAATCCTTTCTAAACAATTCCATCAGCTGGAGGCCTGTATTCAAACACATGAGCCTGGGGTGGGGGGGTGGAGTCTCATTCAAACTACCACAGTCTTTCTCTCCCCTTTTCTTAGTTCCCTATTTATTTATTTGTTGCCTTCATTTGTATAGCAATCAGTTGTGTGAACACTCAAAGATGCTCTCTACTGAGTTTATTCTCTGCTCAGCATATTCCAAGCTTCTGTGTTATGAAGATATTAAGATAGTGAGGTTTTCAGCAGCTTACACTAAGCACATTGTACTAGATTTTCCAAGCTCTAGTGTTAAAATAGCACTTTATCGTTGTCCTTTCCACCCATTTGTGAAATACTGGGGTTGTAACATTTACTGTGTGATAAATTAAAAAATAAAATACTTGTTGGCTTTTCCGAGGACTGTGGACCTCATAACATCCTAATAAAAATTTGGCATTAGAAAAGATTGAAAATAAGATGAATAATGTCAATAAGAACTTTTATAGTACTGTATAATTATTTTGATCTCAAAAAAAAAAAAAAAGTTTTCCTTGGTTTGTTAAAAACTAAAGCCAGGCATGGTGGTGCAGACCTTTAATCCCAGCACTCAAAAGGAAGAATCAGTCAGATCTCTGAGTTTGAAGCCAGCCTGGTCTACAGAGTAAGTTCCAGGACAGCCAAGACTACATAGAGAAACCCTTTCACCAAAAAAAAAAGGAGGAGGAGGAGGAGGAGGAGGAGGAGGAGGAGGAGAAGAAGAAAAACCAAAAACTAAAGAACTAAAGCTATCCTCTTGGATGACTCTACTGGTGTCCCAACTAAGTGGCTGCATCTGGGAAGTAGAGTGTGTCTATCATGAGGCATAGCACCATGTAACTGACAATGACCAGGTTCTGCTGAATATGAGGTTTCTCCACTCCTAGGAACTGGTCTTTTAAAGTTGGTTGAACATTTAATCCATCTCCCTATAAAACTACTATCTAAGAATAGATAATGGATCTGTCTTTATTAATTTTTTTTAATTTATTTACCTTTATTTTATGTGCATTGGTGCTTTGCTTGCATATATGTCTATGTGAGAGTGTCAGATCTTGGTTACAGACAGTTGTGAGCAGCCATGTAGGTGCTGGAATTTGAACCCAGGTCCTCTGGAAGAGCAGTCAGTGCCCCCAACTGTTGAGCCACTCTCTAGCTCCATTATAAATTCTTTTTTTTTTTTAAACATTATTTTATTTATATGAATACACTGTCACTGTCTTCAGACACACCAGAAGAGGGCATGGGATTCTATTATAGATGGTTGTGAGCCACCATGTGGTTGCTGGGAATTGAACTCAGGACCTCTGGAAGAGCAGTCAGTGCTCTTAACCACTGAGCCATCTCTCCAGCCCCTCCATTATAAATTCTTAAGCATAGTTCCCAAGAGGGCTCCAGAGCTTAATAAAGAACATAAAAGACACAGCTAGATGTTGTAGTTAATGCTTGGAATCCTAGCCCCTGGGAGACTATCTCAGGACTTTCAAGTTCAAGGCTAGCCTGGGCTACATAGTTCTAGGGGTAGGAAGAGAGAAGAGAAGAAACTCGATATTAGATAATAAGAGAGAGGAGTAGCCAAGAATAAGAGAAAGAGGGCTCTAATTTAAAACTCCATCTTTCAGTCTCTCTTCCACAAGACTCCCTAGGCTCTGCCTGATGTTTGGCTGTAGATCTCTGCATCTGCCTCCATCCACTGCTGGATGAAGCCTCTCAGGAGACGGTTATGCTACGTTCCCATCTGCAAGCATAGCAGAGTATCATTAATAGTATCGGGTTGGCTCTCTCACATGGGATGGATCTTAAGTTGAGGCAGTCCTTGGTTGGCTGTTTGCTCAATATCTGTTCCATCTTTATCTCTGCATAACTTGTAGGCAAAACAAATTTTGGGTTAAAAGTTTTATGGGGTTGCCAGGCAGTAGTGGTGCACGCCTTTAATCCCAGCACTTGGGAGCCAGAAGCAGGCGGATTTCTAAGTTCGCGGCCAGCCTGGTCTACGGAGTGAGTTCCAGGACAGCCAGGGCTACACAGAGAAATCCTGTCTTCAAAAAACAAAAAAACAAAACAAAACAAAAAAAAAAGTTTTGTGGGTAGATTGATGTCTCCCTCCCTCCTCTGGAAGTCCTGCCTGGCTAAAGGAGTCAAGGACATCACCAGAAGACCTACCAAGTCAACTAACCTGAGACCATGGGGACACACAGACCCTGAGCCGCCAACCATGGAGCATGCAGGAGCTACACCCTACACATTTATGGCAAATGTGCAATTTGGTCTTCATGTGGGTTCCTAACAAGTGGAGCTAAGGCTGTTTTAGCCTCTGTTCCCTGCCATGGCTCCCTTCCCCATACCTGAACTGCTTCAGTGGGAGAGGTTATGCCTAGTCCCACTGGGACCAGATGTCCCTAGGTGGGTGGTACCCAAGGGGAGGGCTCCCTTTCCCTGGGAGGGGATAGTGGGTGGAGAGATTTATAAGAGTGGGACCGAGAATAGAGGAGGGAGGGAGGCTATAAT
The DNA here is from genome assembly GCA_019843815.1 of Montemys delectorum. Taxonomy (NCBI): domain Eukaryota; kingdom Metazoa; phylum Chordata; class Mammalia; order Rodentia; family Muridae; genus Montemys; species Montemys delectorum. The sequence continues at coordinate 22,397 of JADRCD010234097.1, forward strand.
GAAGATGTAAACTGAATATAAAAAATAAATAAATATGTAAATATTTTTTTTAAAAAAAACATGCCATCTTTAGTGAAGGATGATCTGTAACTGCCTCAGTTTCAAGAGTAACATCATCAGGGGTTTTTCTTTTTTCCACCATTTTGTTCTTTCCTAAAGTCTAAACAGTTTATAGCCATTGTTCCCAAGGAACTTTGGGATCATAAATGATAATGAGATGGTGTCTTTGGTATGCTGTACAGATGTGAAAATGTATTTTCCATTAGTGTGGCGTTGATACTCATGAAGATGTAAAATTATATACTTTCTGGCATATCTCATTTCCTAGCTTCTTAAATAGAAAATGAAGAAGACTGTGCACATCCTTGGAATTACCTTGTATTGGTTAGGGATTATTTTACCTGCAGTAACTACTTAACAATAGCTTAAAATTGCGTGAATGTTTTTTACACAGTAAATCCAGAAATAGGAGTTTGAACAGCTAAGCAAGTATCAAGGATTTACATTCCTTCCCCTCTCTGCTGAATCATTTTTAACATTTACTTGCTAATATTCATACTGGTTCCTCACTGTCAGAGAATGAGAAAGAAAGAAAAGAAAGAAAGAAAGAAAGAGAGAGAGAGAGAGAGGGAGAGAGGGAGAGAGAGAGAGAAAGGAAGAAAGGAAGGAAGAAAGGGGCATGAGGGTGTCTCAGGACTGCCTTTTATGAGGAAGACAAAGTCTTACCCAGAAATACTATCTTCCATTCCACCCCCACTGAAGTTCTGTGTGGGAGACTGGGAAAGTGAGTATCTTTTCAACCTTTATAGAAGAGATAAACAAGAAAGAAAGGTTCAGAAAGGGCAAGAGACTGTGTTTTCCTAAAACCTGTTTTCTTACCTCGGTTATATCCCCAAGCAATCAAGTTATGCAAGGCATTGTTTGACAGTAGTCTTTTTTCTTGGGCACATAACAGCTTAGGTTTTTACTAAAAAATATAACAGACTGTTACTAAAAGGAGAGTAGAGAGCTTGGAATGGTGGTGCTCTTTCAATCCCAGTACATAGAGAGACCTTACCTCAAAACACAAAACAAAACAGCAACAACCACAAAAAAACCTGCACTCAGTCATTGAATCAAAGATTCTCTTAGCTGTCAGTCTTTTCCTTATTACGACCGTCTAGTCTTCTCAGATAGAAAGCCCCTCCATCCGTACACAAAGGAATTTACCTTAGGAATAGTTCAGTGGAGTGTTCCGCCCTGTTTTTTCCTCCTTCATTTTCCTGACACCATTTTCTCTTTGAGTATTTTGGAAAGAAGTTTCCTGTACTTACTTTTCCTCTATAAATTACCTTGCTCACAAAGCCATGCTGCTGTGGTTGTATTTATTTGTTGAACAATCCTGTCCTTTGAAATGATTCATTGGAAAGCCATGAAGCTCTCAGAGCCGGATGTGTGACTCACTTTGCAAACAGCAGCTTCTTGAAGGAGAAAACAGGCACCTGGGAGTGCCTGAGGCGGAAAGGAAAACCACGTTGAGGTGTCTGTGTGTATGTTTTCAGGCCCTTCCCTTCTCTTCCTTCACTTGCTTTTCCAAACTGTTGATATGCACTGGGAATGGAGCCCTTCAGCAATGGTAAGAAACCCGATCACAATCATGCTCTAAAAAAGAGCAGTGTGCTTTCTGCAGCTTGCTCAACACTTGCTCTCTGGCTTCTCAGGGTTTCCATAGCTTTTCCTACCACTTTATTTTTACCAAAATAGGTCCATGAACAGCTACTATAATAAAACAGAACTGTTCTGTCCATGTAGTACCACCAAACCCAGAGAAACGGGTTGGCTTGATTTTAGCAGTGACTTTTAAGATAATTATAAATGTAAACTCAATTCATTGCATTATCCCTTGATGGTTTATATATTCAGGGCTCATTTCCTAAAGAGCTGTGATCGTCCTCTCACCTCAGTCCACTCTAATAAATAAGGCAGATCAGGCCTAATGTCAAAGACTATAACCCTCTCTATTCAAGAAGATGAGACAGGGGATCTCTGTGAGTTTGAGGCCAGTGTGGTCTACATAGAGAGTTCTAGGAGAGCCTGGGCTATACAGTGAGACCTTGTCTCAGAAGGAAAGAAATGTATAAGGGAGTTTTCATGTCTTGCACTTGTGGTATTTACTCAAGTGCTTATTTACATACAGTTTCATTGAGACAACATTGTCCAGCTCAACAATGTATTGTTGAGATAACGATAGAATGTATGCCTTTTCAGCCCTGAGAGACGGCTCAGGTTCTTACTGCAAAAAAGCCTGGCAGGAACTTGTGGGAGGAGAGAAGCCGACTTCATAAAGTACACATGTGCCCTCACTACAATAATCTTTAAAACTGCCCTGACCTGCATGATGCTGGGATTGGCCTGACTGAGGCAGTGAGGAAAAAGAAACAGCAAATGCACACACACAAGAGAAAGGCTGGGCTGTGTGTTCTGATGGAGCCACACCAGCAGCAACTTGCAAACTCAGCAAGTTTATTATGTGTAGCACTAGGAGAAGGCAGTGGGTTCACTAATCAACAGTCTCAGACTATAGTCATCTGCCAGGTGAAAGCTCAGGTTGATACTTTCTTTGTATAGTGCCAACATTTCTTCTAGGACCAGGGGAAGACTTTGTCATTTCATTGAGTCTGGGGCATTGGGATCCTTGACATGGCTGTGTTCATGTCAATACTACATATTAACTCAGGACTTAATTGGCTCCCGACAAAAAAGGCTTGTACATTTTCAATATGTTACAACTAATTTTAAAAAAAATTAAAATTGGGCCAGGCATGTTGATGCACATAATCCTAGCATTCAGGAGATAGAGGCAGGAGGATCATTGCAAGTTCAAAGTCTGGTCTGCAGGGCAAGTTCCTGCCAGGGCTACAAACAAGACAACAAAAACAAATTTAGTCTGGCAGTGGTGGTGCACGCCTTTAATCCCAGCACTCTAGCGGCAGAGGCAGATGGATTTCTGAGTTTGAGGCCAGCTCGGTCTACAGAGTGAGTTCCAGGACAGCCAGGGCTACACAGAGAAACCCTGTCTTGAAAAAACAAAAAACAAAAAAAAAAAAAGGAGGAGAAAAAGAAAAACAACCCAAAAACAACTTAAAATTTAAGACTATTCATTGAAATTATCCCTGACTTATATACAGTTCCCACTACTTTTGTTCTTGAGGCCATTTCAGACTCTGCTATATTTATTGTTATTTTTTTTTTTAGTTTTGTTTTGGTTTTGGGTGCAGAAAACTTTATTGATGGTATTCAAGAGAGTAGGGAGAGTTCCCCTTCCTGTTATTATGGGTTCTGGGATAGAAATTGTGAGGGAGATGCTCAGTGTTGGGGGCTGAGTTGGGACAAGGACTCCTCAGCAACCGAGGGCCTCTCTCTTGCTCTCAGTGTCCTTGCTGGGGTGGGTGGTTCAGGGTTTCTTACTCCTTGGAGCCCCTGGAGGCCATGAGGTCCACCACCCTGTTGCTACATATTCATTGTCATACCAGGAAATGAGCTTTACAAAGTTGTCATTGAGAGCAATACCAGCCCCAGCATCAAAAGTAGAGGAGTGGGAGTTGCTGTTGAAGTTGCAGGAGACAACCTGGTCCTCTGTGTAGCCCAGGATGCCCTTTAGTGGGCCTTCAGATGCCTGCTTCACCACCTTCTTGATGTCATCATGCTTGGTATGTTTCTCCAGGCGGCATGTCAGATCCACAACAGATACATTGGGGGTAGGAACACGGAAGGCCATGCCAGTGAGCTTCCCATTCAGCTCTGGGCTGACCTTGCCCACAGCCTTAGCAGCACCAGTGGATGCAGGGATAATGTTCTGGGCAGCCCCACGGCCATCACGCCACAGCTTTCCAGAAGCACCATCCACAGTCTTCTGAGTTGCAGTGATGGCATGGACCGTGGTCATAAGCCCTTCCACGATGCCAAAGTTGTCATGGATGACCTTGGCAAGGGGGACTAAACAGTTAATAGTACAGGATGCATTGCTGACAATCTTGAGTGAGTTGTCTTATTTCTCGTGGTTCACATCCATCACAAACATGGGGGCATCGGCAGAAGGGGCAGAGATGATGACCCTTTTGGCCCCACCCTTCAAGTGGGCCCCAGCCTTCTCCATGGTGGTAAAGATGCCAGTAGACTCCATGACATACTCAGTACCGGCATCACCCCATTTGATGTTAGCAGGATCTCGCTCCTGGAAGATGGGGATGGGCTTCCCATTGATGACAAGCTTCCCATTCTCAGCCTTGACTGCAGTTGAATTTGCCATGGGTGGAGTCATACTAGAACATGTAAACCATGTAGTTGAGGTCAATGAAGGGGTCATTGATGGCAGCAATCTCCACTTAGCCACGTGCAGAGCAGAAGGCAGCCCTGGTAACCAGACACCCAATTCAGCCAAATCCATTCACACTGACCTTCACCATCTTATCTACAGGACGAGGCTGGCACTGCACAAGAAGATGCAGTCTCTGGAACAGGGAGGAGCAGAGCACCTGATGTTAGTTTTCTAAGAGATAGAATTTAGATCCTCATACTACAAAGTAGAGGACTGGGACTCGTCCTAAAAATATACAAGGGTTTTTTTTTTTTTTAAGATTTATTCATTTATTTTATGTATGTGAATACACTGTTGCTGTCTTCAGACACACCAGAGAAGATGACATTGGATCCCATTACAAACAGTTGTGAACCACCATGTGATTGCTAGAAGTTGAGCTCAGGACCTCTGGAAGAGCAGTCAGTGCTCTTAACTGCTAAGCCATCTCTCCAGTCCCCTGAACAAGGTTTTTTAACCAAAAATGCCCCTATGGAAAACTATTTTTTTGTTTGTTTGTTTTTTTGTTGAGACAGGATTTCTCTGTGTAGCCCTGGCTGTCCTGGAACTCACTCTATAGACCAGGCTGGCCTCGAACTCAGAAATCTGCCTGCCTCTGCCTCTGCCTCCCAAATGCTGGGATTAAAGGCGTGCGCCACCACCGCCCAGCCATGGAAAACTATTGATTGTATTTTATTTTAGTGTCTATGCATTCCATGGTGTGTGCATCAAAGCCAGAGGACAACTTGCAGGACTCAGTTACCTGCTTCTACCATGTGGGTCCTAGGGATCAAACTCAGGTTGTAGGCTTGAGGGCAAGCACTTTACCAACTGACCATCTTTTAGTGTTGAAAAAATTGTTAATAAGGGATATCCAAGGAGCTAGAGCGATGGTTCAGTGGGTAAAAGTGCTTCTGCTCAATCATGAGATCTTCAGTTCAGATCCCCAGCACCCACACAGAAGTAGAGTATGATTGTAGGGCCTATAAAACTGCAAGCTCCGAGTTTACTGAGAGACTTTCTCAAAAATAATGTGGAGAATAGTAGAAAAAGATATCTGAAGTTAGCTTCTGACTCCCACATACACACAGGTAGAGGCACAGACACACACACACACACACACACACACACATGTAACAGGACTAGAAATGGCTCAGCAGTTAGCTGTTTTAGAAGACCCAGAGATTAGATCCCAGAATCCATTATTGGGCAGTTCACAATCACCTGTATCTACAGCTTCAAGAAATCCAGTGCACTCTTCTAAACATGTGTGTATGTACACACACATGCCTTTAATCCCAGCACTTTGGAGGAAAAAGCAGGCAGATTTCTATGAGTTCAAGGCCAACCTGGTGTACAGAACAAGTTCCAGGAAAAAAATGTCTTTGAGTTAAAAAAGAAAAGAAAAAAAGCCCGTACCTCTTAAACTATTCTTAAGTACTGAAAAGTACTTAAAAGCCAGAAGTACACAGGGAAACCCTTTCTCAAAAAAATCAAAGAGAAGCCGGGCAGTGGTGGCTCATGCCTTTAATCGTAGCACATGGGAAGCAGAAACAGGCGAATTTCTGAATTCAAGGCCAGCCTGGTTTACAGAATGAGTTCTAGGACAGCCAGAGAAATCCTGTCTCAAAAATCCAAAAAATAAAATAAAATAAAATAAAATAAAATAAAATAAAATCAAGAGAAAAGAACCACAGCCAGAGCTGGGCTGGGTAGACTGGTACAAGGTGGTTTATACCCTTACCTTAGCATTTAGGAAGTAGAGGCAACTAGAACTCAAGGCCAAACACGTCTACAGAACAAGTTCCAGGACAGGCTGTGGGATATGTAGAGAGACCCTGTCTCAAGAAAACAAACAAAAAAACAGCCAAAGCTATTAAGTGGTGTAAGCCTGTAGTCCTAGCACTTTGGAAGCTGAGGCTGGAAGATTGATGCTAGCTCAAGACCAGCCTACATAGTTCAAGGCCAGCCTGATCTAAAGAATGAAACACTCTTAAAAAAAAGGAGGGAGGGAATGAGGGGAAAAGAAACAACCAGGTGTAGTGGCACATAGGTCCAGGATTCAGAAGGTTAAGGGAAAAAGGTTATGAGTTCAAAGTCAGCCTGAGCTACATAGTCCTTTTTTCAAAAAAAAAGAGAAAGACAGAAAAAGGAAAAAAAAAAACAATATTTTAATGTTAGTCTTTTTTAGAATTAAGATTTTCATGTTTTATTTTATGTGCATGAATGTTTTGCTGACATGTATGTATGTACACTGGTTAAGTGCCAGTGCCTACAGAGGTGAGAAGAGAAGTTACAGATGATTATGATCCAACATATGGGTACTGGGAACTGAACCTGGGTCCACTGCAAGAGCAACAAGTGCCCTTAAACACTGACCATCTCTTCATTCCCCAATATTTCTTAAACGAACAGGAAAAGAAAAAAACTCCCCTTTACTGTTTTTTTTTTTTTTTTTTATTCCGTCAGATGAGGGGAGAAAAAAAAAGAGTTGAAATCAGCCAAAATTGTTTTGACTAACTTCTGTGTTATCTCTGTTACTAACAAGGTCATGAATCACTCTGTTTTCTAATTTCCTAATTCTATCTCTATCTTCCTAGTTTCTCTAACCTAACTGTTTACAATTTACAAAACTAATTTGGGATGCTTTTGCATGTACTTTTTTCTTTCTAAGTTTTATGTTCAAAACATGTTTTGGCCAAATAGACCAAAAATTAGCCTTTTTTCTTCTTTCTCTATTTCTTTATTACTCTGTAGTAGAATTTCTTTTATTTATTTATTTTATTTTTTTGTGTGTATGAATGATTTTCCTCATATATGTCTGTGTACCTCATGCATGCCTGGTACCTGAGGAGGTGGTGAACCTTCATGTGAATGCTGGGAATCCAACCTAGTTCCTTTGCAAGAACAAATACTCTTAACCACTGAGACAACCCCTTTTTTTTTTTTTCCCGAGACAGGGTTTCTCTGTGTCTCTGTGTAGCCCTGGCTGTCCCGGAACTCACTCTGTAGACCAGGCTGGCCTCAAACTCAGAAATCTGCCTGCCTCTGCCTCTGCCTTCCAAGTGCTGGGATTAAAGGCGTGCGCCACCACTGCCTGGTGAGACAACTCTTTAGCTCTCGAATTTATTAACAGGGATGTTTGAAACTAGATGCTCCTTTGGCATGCCGTCCTGTGCAGTGTACAGTGTTACCAACATCCCAGGCCTCCTCTCTAGAGCAAGTTGCCTCTCACAAGTTTCAACAAACAAAATGTCTCCAGACATTACAAAGTTTGTTTTTCTAGGAATCGAGAAGCAGAAGTGCCAGTAGTGCTGCCAGCAGAGAAGCACTGTCACATATGAGCTGCATTTAGAAAGAGAAGATCTAAAGGGGGAGTGAAGATTAGCATATGATTAAAATTTCCGGTGCTGGGGATTGAAACCAAGATCTAGTGCATGCACAGGTTTTCAGTGTGCTCATTGGACCTGCATTAAACCTCAGTCTCATGCAGTCCTCCTACTACAGCATCCCTACTAGATGGTACTACAGGAATATGCCATCTTGCCATGGTGTCTTTGTGCATATTATCTAAATCACAACTGTCCAAGAAAAAAGAAAAAAAAACCCAAAGCACTGATATTGACTCCACAGAAAGAGCACATGATGCTCTTGTTGAGCAGCCAGCTCTCATCCCACTTCAGCCAGCTCACAACCACCTGTAATTCTCTCCTCAAAGAGGATCCAAAGCTTCTGACTTCCTCAGGCACCTTCCCTCACATTCACATACCCACACACAGGTACACACACCTACACTTATTTAAAAATAATAATAATTTAAAATATGTTTTCTAAGGCAGGTGGTAGTATACTCCTTTAGTCCCAGCACTTGGGAGGCAGAGGCAGGTGGATCTCTGAGTTCTAGGCCAGCCTGGTCTAGTTCCCAGACAGCCAAGGCTACAAGAGAAACCTTGTTTCAAAAAACCAAAAATCTATTTTTTTTTAAAGAAAGAAATATGAGGTCAACCACAAAAGAGATTCACACATGCAATTTTTAGTGTCCTAATGCAGTGTTTAAAAGTAAAATAAACAACTAAAATTAACTTTAATAAAGTTTTAAAACTCATTATGTAAAAAAAAGAATATCATTCAGGGGCTGAAGAGATGGCTCAGTAATTAAGACCACTGGCTGTTCTTAAAGAACACCTAGATTCAATTCTTAGCACCCACATGACAGCTGACAACCAATTATAACCATCTGTAACTCCCATTCTAGAGGATCCTATGGCTTCTTCTGTCTTCTGAGGGTACTGCATGCATATGATGAACAGACATACGTATATGCAGGCAAAATACATAAAATAAGTAGTCTAAAAATTTTTAAAAGAGAGTATCATTTCAGCATGTAATCAAGGAACTATAGAGGTGGCTTAGTGTTCTTGCAGAGCACCTAAGTTCAGTTCCCAGCCCCTATGTAGGGCAGCCCATAACTTTCTGTAACTTAAACATGTAATCAGTATAAAAATTATAAAGATATGTATACTTGTTTGGTAATATGTATTGAGTAAGAGTACATTTGATTCAGATTAGCCACACTGCAGAGACAGGCGTGCTAGCGTACACTTGAGATCCCAGGATGATGATGAGTCAAAGGGCTTGAGAATTTGAAGCCAGTTCTGGGCTACACAGTGAGATCCTTTCTTTTAAAACACACACACACACACACACACACACACACACACATTAAAAAAACAAAACAAAATAAAATTAAGTCGCAGCACAAGTACTCATGTACTACATTGCATAGTACAGAAAAATCTTTTTCAATTCATTTTAATAGAATAATGGGCATTGATCACACTGTGAACCCTGAGATTGTGTTATTTACTGGAAAAAAAAAAACTGTTTCTAGTTGTGATATGGCTCAGCCTTAACACACACCTTTAATTTCTCTGTCTGAGTACAGACATGCCCTTAGTACACACACCTTTAATCCCAAACAATGAAGATAAAGTTAGTTTGTTGAAGGAAGCATGCATGTTTGGAAGTCTTGTTTAATTGAATGGCAGAGTAACAAATCAGAGAAAGATTTGACAGAATAGGGTATGCCCAACTCTCACAAGAAGAGAGAGGAAAGAGAAGCAGTGCAGAGGGTTAGGAAAAAGGAGGCAGTTTTATCCGGAGGACAGATTGAAGAGAGAACAAGCTAGACACAGATAAAGACAGAATGAGCCAGAGAATGAGAAGGAGCCAGAAGGTTAGGACAGATTTCTAGAGTTAATTTGAGATCAAGCAGAACACTTCAGGAAAGGCAGAGGGAGAGAGAAGTCAGATTGAATCAGTCAGCTTGAAGAGGAATTTGAGCCAGAACAGCTGAGTTAAACCAGCCAGCCAGAGTTCAGAAAGAACTAAGAAGGGATGAACTTATTCAGCACAAAGTCTCAGAGGCTGAAAACATTTCTAGGCCTAAATAATATTTTACAAATGATAGAAGCATCCAGGACTAGGCTGAGGTTAGCAGACTAAGGCAGTAATTCTCAGAGATGACAATTATATATATAGTATAAAAGATACTTTTACAAAGCTCTGATTTATTATTGTTTCTTAATAGTTTTTACTATTCTGTTTGAGAAATTGCTTTCAGAAAGATTATTCCCTAAGCATGGAATTCAGAACTCAATCCCTGGGACAGGGATAGGTTTTGATTGATAAATTGATCTAGATTTTTTTTTTTCCAGTGGTGGAGAAAGCTCAGGGTCTCATGCATCCTATATCCTCTACTCTATGATCTAAAGAACTTATTTTTTAAAATTATTTATTTATTTTATGTATATGAGTACACTGTAGCTGTCCTCAAACACACCAGAAGAGGGCATCAGATCTCACTACATATGGTTGTGAGCCACCATGTGGGTGCTGGGATTTGAACTCAGAACCTCTGGAAGGGTAGTCAGTCCTCTTAACCGCTGAGCCATCTCACCAGCCCCCGGGTATTAACATTAATAAATGAAAGGAAATAGAAGCTGGCAAGAAGGCTCAGTGGTTAAGAACACTGGCTGCAGGCTAGAGAGATGGCTTAGTGGTTAAGAGCACTGAATCCTCTTCCAGAGGCCCTGAGTTCAATTCCCAGCAGCCACATGGTGGCTCACAACCATCTGTAATGGGATCTAATGCCCTCTTCTGGTGCGTCTGAAGAGAGCAACAGTATATTCATATACTTAAAATAAATAAATCTTTTAAAAAAAAAAAGCCGGGCAGTGGTGGTGCATGCCTTTAATCCCAGCACTTGAGAGCCAGAAGCAGGCGGATTTCTGAGTTCGAGGCCAGCCTGGTCTACAGAGTGAGTTCCAGGACAGCCAGGGCTACAGAGAAACCCTGTCTTGAGGGGAAAAAAAAAAAAAAACACTGGCTACTCTTGCAGAGGATTTCAATTTCTAGCACTCACATGGCAGTTCAGGCCATCTGTGACTCCAGTCCCAGGGTATCCAAAACCTTCTTCTGGCCTCCAGGAGCATCAGACACACACAGTACACATATATGCATTGCAGCCAAATACTCAGACACATAAATTTAAAACTGTTTAAACTGGGTTTTTTGTTTGTTTGTTTGTTTAAATGAGAGGGCCCTGGAGAAATGGCTCAGCAGGTAAGAGCACTGGCTTCCCTTACAAGGATTCAGATTCAGTTCCCAGCACCCTCATGGCAGTTTATAACCATCTGTAATTTCACTGTAGAAGTTAGAGACAAGGGGGGCAGGGCAGGGTGTAGTACTAGTAGACGAGATGGCAGTGTTCAGCCTAACTGGCCTGGAACTCAATAAGTAGGCCAGTCTGGCTTCAAACTCACATAGCTCTGTCCTTTGCTTCCCACCTTTAATGCCAGCACTGGGGAAGCAGAGACAGGAGGATGTCTGTGAATTTGAGGCCCGCCGGATCTACAGAGTGAGTGCCAGGACTTTGTAGAGAGACCCTGTCTAAAAAAGAGAAAACAAAAGCAGACAAACAAAAACCCTGGCCAGAAGCCAGGTGTTACTGTGCACCCCTTGATTTCCAGCACCAAGGAAGCCAGTGTTACTGTGTACCCCTTGATTCCTAGCACCAAGGAAGCCGGTGTTACTGTGCACCCCTTGATTTCCAGCACCAAGGAAGCCGGTGTTACTGTGCACCCCTTGATTCCCAGCACCAAGGAAGCCGGGGTTAC